>JASTWQ010000346.1:0-215727 GCA_035220615.1 Leptothorax acervorum | reverse complement strand
GTCTGTCCGTTAGATTCTCTATGGTCTGTCTCTCTTCCTCGACGTTGTCCCACACAGTTTGAAATGCGCCGAATCTTGGCGCCAATGTCGCTAGAATTTTCGCCATCACGGTGTGGTTCGACATCGCCTCTCCAACGTCTCTTAGCTGTGCCGCCATGTTTTTCACCTTGGCCACATGTTGCACAACCGTATCACCCGACGCCATTTTGTAGTCATAGAATTTTTGCATGAGGAATAGCTTGTTAGCCGAGGATTTTTGCTCGTGTACTTGGCACAGAATATCCCACATTGCTTTTGCCGTGTCGCACGTTATCAATGACTCTAGCTGCGACGGCTCGATCGTTGTCGAGATTAATACCATAGCTTTGGCATTATCTCTTCTCCAGAGTACCGCGGTTTGCGGATCTTGAGCGCCGACCGGTAACGTTCGCGTGCCGTCGACTATGTCACTCACTCCCGCCGCCATGAATACGGCTCTCATTTGGAATTTCCAAGTGAGGAAGTTCGTACCGTCGAGCTTTTGCACTTGTCGCACAGGACACTTCTTCCGACATCTTTTATGTCCTCGTTTTTACTCGCGGCCGTTCGAACACTCGTTGCTTGCCCCGCGCGTGGTTTTGCGCAATATGGCTGCGACCCGGTTCGCCACGCGAGAAGACACACCGAACACGTTTTTCAATATCCCTGCGCTCTCGCTAACCTCAGCTCAACTTGGGTGCCTGGGCCCATAACCTGTTGAGTTACGCTATCTTATTTGAGTAGACTTAGAGCTGGATGGTTTGCGAGGATTGGGATAATGGCGGTTAAAGAATCCGATACACGAGATATAAAAAATGACAATTTTATCAAGCGTACACGTTGAATCTTTGGACTAGACTGTCCGTTACAAAAACTATAAGCGCCCCTGGCGGATAGAAACAAAAATAACTCTGACGGTGGCGTGACAGTCTTTCCTGCGCGCACGAATGATACGCGCCAAATACAAATAGTACAGAAAGTACGAAAACCTTTATTTTATTCAACAGAGGGAGACGGAAAACTCGCTGCAATAACGGCAGTAACGCATCCGAAATTTAAAACACGTTGGCTGACGTGTTTGGACCAAGTCACTCAACAAAAAGTGCGTGATCTTGTTCTCAAAGTCGCATCTGACGAGAGAGCTCGCAATCGAGATCTTGAACTGGAGGTTGAGCGTATGGTCGAGGACGATTATTTTGATTTTGGTCCAGTCTCCGTTGCAACTGAGCAGCCAGAAATCTTTTACCAACATGGAGAAGCTGAAGTCGAGATTTGTAGATTTATAACGAGATCTGACCCGAGTCTTGAGAGCTTGAAAGATTTTCCGCTAATTCGAAAGATTTTCTTGCGATATAACACGCCATTGCCATCGTCGGCACCAGTGGAGCGACTATTTAGTTATGCCACAATGATGGATATTCCAAAATTCAACCGGCTGACTGATACGCATTTCGAAAAGCGGGTTCTATTTAAAGCTAACGCAGCGCAGAAACGTGGCACCAATTAATTCTCGACCGGATACAATCACACGAAAACGACACTCAGAATTCATGGTTACGCTTCTATAACAAGATTCACGCAATGTCCCCTGAAAATGTGATTATTGACATGTACGATCGAATGAAAGAAATCGCGAAACGTGATTATCGAGATATGTAGTTGAAACGAAGGAATAAAAAGGTCAAAAATGTGATTATTGCGATATATGATCAAAATAGAGAAATCGAAAAATGTGATTGTTAAGATATATTTGCAATATCAATTTAATGTCACGTATGTCGGTTTCTGGATGTTAAAAATATATGAAATTTTAATGAGATACTTCTGTGAGCTTGAAAATTATTACCATTCTACCATAGTTTTGTACCTTGTCAAAACTTGAATTTATTCTTCAATGTTTGGCACCAATATTTAAACAATGTATGTAATTATACCACATTTATATGTTTCTGCATTTTTGTTTGCATTAATGCTGATATTCTGGAGAAAATATTTTGTAGAATAGCAGTATACTGTTTATTCGCGGACAGAAGTCTACTACATATAGAAAACAGTCGCACCTCCTTATGGCGAATTCAGACATAATATAAATTCAAATGACGGAGCCGAATTTCTATCACTCCATTAAGCAATATCTGAAATCACTCTTCAAATTGTTGAAACGAGCTGATCCAGATCTTCGAGATTAGTAAATTTAATTATAAATAAGTAATTCAATTACACAAATGTAATTAAATTACATAAAAATAAATAAATTACATAAATGTAATTAAGTTACATGAATGTAATTACATTAAATTAGTGTAATTTAATTACTTTAAGCACAAACTACTGTCATCATCAATAAAAAATGCTCAAAATAATAAGTAATTAAATGGAACTTAATTACAAATGCTGAAAGCAATGGGTAATTAAGTGGATTTCAATTACAAATGTTGAAAGCAATGGGTAATTAAGTGGATTTCAATTACAAATGGTAAAAGTGATGTGTAATTAAATGTGTAATTTGGAGACGAAAGTATTTGCTGCCGCCTATCCCTGAAATGGTAATCATGATCAAGAGGCACGGTAGTGTCTCGCGCCAATACAAGTACGCGCGGAGCGAGACAGCCGTGGCTCTATATACGCGACGCAACGAGTTGCTAGTACGCGAGATACGTCGTCGTCTCTCAGATAAACATAACCGTAAAGCGGCCCATACTCGTCGCGAGTCCGGCTCGGCTCGGTTTCTACTCGTTCGTGGGTGGGATGTCACGAGCCGGGTTCGGCGTCCGACGAGCTAAATTTTGCGACTATTCGGGAGTGTGTGTGTAGTGAAAAACGTTCAAGTCTCATTACATGTACGAGTTTGACTCGCGAATCAAGCTCGCCGAGCCGGACTTGCGAGTCAAACTCGTACATGTAATGGGCCGCTTTACCGCGTCGTCGAAAAATATTCCGTCCGCGTCGAGGTTATATGATGCCTACGATGTTTACGTGTGCGTTCAGTCGGGGCTCGTGCAGTGATAACGTGCAGTGTGTGATAAACTGTCGTAAGACTTATAATTTTCTTAATTTAAATATGCATTTTTTAGTTATTAGATTTACAATTTATATGATTTGTTTTACAACCCAAAATAGTGGATTGCGAGTTTCTGACAAGCTAAAATACATATTTGTCTTTTGTAAACGAATCTTTCTTTTAGATACATACATATACGTGTAAGAACATTATCGAACATCCGATGCTGTTTGAACTTTTTATGTTATTGATGCGATATGTGCTATATTTTCTACATATATGTATATACAAAATGAACAAAATAGATTATACTATTGCAAAAATATGTGATTAATTTTATGTGATACAGAAATAATAAAAAAATATAAAAATGATTTACAATATGCTTCTTCTTTTGTGGTCTGATGTCTTGCTGGTTTTCTTCTGTTTTCATTCTGTGTTGTTGCGTTTTAAAAATTTTTTCATAAATGGTAATTTACGATCACACATATCTTAATTCCATAAATAGAGATTTGATACTTATACATATACAACTTTCATGGTATTTCTACGATTTTAAAGCTGAGATCCAATCTCTCGCTCAAGTACGCTTAAATGTGATATATGAACAAAATATAAATATATTTTAACTAAATATATAAAAAAATAAGCTTTAGTTTTCGCTATTCTAAACATGCAAATATGTATAAGATTTATTATTATTGTTCTTGTTATTTCTATTATTCTTTAATTAGATTATAGATATCTTGCTTCTACTTTTCCCCAAGTGTTAGTTGCATTCTCTCTTACAAAGACATATGTATGCTGGATATAAATTTGATGTGTAAATGACGTGTAAATGATTGTATTTGCAGTGTAACATGCTCGGATTAGCTAAACCCAAATGACTGTTTGAATCAGTCATTCCTGCGGAAGTAACGAAATTAAATGTTTGTTACATATTGTCAAATATACCAGAATGGTCAAATATATCTGAATAATTCTGCTAACAGAAAGATATATGTATACGTGAAAGTGGACGTGCACAGTTCAGATAGAACTGATATCCACTCGTCATTCTATGTGCACACAACGTGCACATTGAACTTATTCACGGATATTTATATGGCGTGTAACACACTAATAATAAGTTCTGTGAATCCTGTTCCATGTTACATAGGTACACAACTAATTGGTTCTGTTCTGTCATTTATTATGTCGTTTAAAAGTGTAAAAATACGTAAAAATGTATCAAGTAAATTTTTTATTTTAATGGGGTATTTATTATAGAATAACATATACCTACATATATAGGGTGAGTCATTTTAATTTATCGTCCCCAAAAACTTTTTTATTTTTTATTGTAGAAGAAAATTCTTCAGACAAAAGTTGTTTGGCTTGAAGGGGGACACATGATTCCGATGTGAGTCATGTGGTAGATGTCGATTTCAAGAAATTTTAAAGGCGACTAATTTCTTAAATAGAACTTGTTTTCTTCTTTGAGATAAAAGTTGTAGATCTCGTCGAGACGTTTTCAAAACCCTACAATAAAGCTCTCTTCCGTTAAGAATTTCCTGAAATATTTTAAATTTTGTCATATTTTTAATCTAAAATATAAAATATCTTGTAAAGTATTCACTTTTTGATGACTTTACCTTCATACTTTTATACGTAGAATAATGAAAAGAATCAATTGTAAAAAAAAAAACAAAAATTATTTTAAAAAATTTGACTGCATTTTGTAAACGCATTCAATTTTTTAAAAATTTAAAAATTAATATTATTATTAGAGTTCTTTCATTATTTTACGTATAAAAGCTTTATCATAGTGTTTTGAAAACGTCTCGACGAGATCTACAACTATTATCAAGGAAAAAATCAAGTTTTATTTAAAAAATTTGTTGCCTTTAAAATTTCTTGAAAACAACATCTACTACATAACACATCGGAATCATGTGTCCCCCTTCAAGCCAAACAACTTTTGTCTGAAGCATTTTTTTCTACAATAAAAAATAAAAAAGTTTTTGAGGATGGTAAATTAAAATCACCCTGTATATAAATACCTCGAAAAAACCTAAGTAACAAGTGGTACACGTAGTTATCTTTGTACCTCAAAAAAACTTAAGTAACGGGTGGTATACGTAATACGTTTGTACCTCGAAAAATAAGATATACTGTTAAGATGCGTAATATTACAAAAAGGCATGATATCCGTACAAAATTACCTTTTTCAAAAAGGTAAAAAAAAGACGCCAAGCACGCGTGGTGTACCTTGAAAAAATCGAAGTAATATATTTGTACCTTGAAAAAACCTAAGTAACAAGTGGTACACGTACTTATCTTCGTACCTCAAAAAAATCGAAGTAATATCTTTACCTCGAAAACATCGAAGTAATATATTTGTACGTCGAAAAAATCCGTTATATCTTTATTTAAAAAAAAAAAACAACCCAAGTGACACAATTGTTACTTAGGTTTTTTCAAGGTTATATATAACTATATATAATCTTATATATAGTTATATATAATCCTGTATGATGTTATATATTGTTATATATGACCGTATATGAGATTATATATTGTTATATATAACCGTATATAATTATATATATTTATATTTAAATTATATCTATTTATATATGAACTATATATATTTATATACGTTCATATATGATTATACATGGACTATTTTTTCTCGGGATTACAATTGTTAAATATCTATATATCGGTATCTATATATTCTTTTATTATATTAATGTTTTTCGACACATATATATTTAAAATGATTAAAAAGCCAATGACCTATATAACTAAAACTGAAATTATAAAATATATGTACGATGTAGACAGTAAAACATAATAAATTAACATGCAGATTTGTGGTTGATAATGACAAAAATAGATTCAATAATGAACCTATAACCTAACAGACTACAACGCAAGACTAACATAACTCGCAGGTTTATTAAAATCTTATGCATTACAATTTTTGATTAAATATGAATATATGATGGATCAGTGGGAATACTTTCAATTAAATAAAAATTTAATTTGAGTGTTAATTAAAATCTTATTTGTTCCAAATATAAATAAAATTTTAACTCAGGTTGGTTAGATGCTTATTAAATATTAATATAATCCATATATGCGCCTGGACAAGTGAAATCCAATAGCAAGATCTTATTTAAATTGAATTACTTTTATATTCAATATTTAGTTTTTATTTGAGTTTAATTTTGTTCATATAAATTACTAATATAAACCATATTCAAAACATATATAATTTTTTTTCGCGGGGTCGTTTACCATTGTTGTTGTTTGTCGCAAAATAAAGATTATAACATGAGTTTTTTTTCATATACAGAGAACAGAATCGAAAGTCATGAAACTTCGAGAACTGTAACGAAATAAAGATTCTAGAAAACTCATGTTATAATTTATCACAACGAACATTAAAAGCGTTTTATCTCAGCATGCAAATACATATAATTGCGACATATGATTTAGATTATTATCGCGATCTCAAACAGCAATAAATATATTTATGTCCTTATCAGAAGTAATATAACGATATAAAAGCGCAATTATTTTATCGGTTCGATAATAAGGTGTATACCGCCCTTCACCGCAAGGCCAAAAGATTTTTCGTTGAAAACAAATGGCTCCACTGTCTTGAGATGAGGTTTGAACTTATATTTTGTAAGGAGACTCACGAGTCCGACTTTTGTTTGCACGTAGCCAAATCGCGCACCTAAAAATAATTAATAATACTAAAATAGATAAATCTTATATTAAGCATATGAAACGTTTGAGTAGTAACTTATTGTAGATTTTATCAAGTTTTTCTTATTAATATAATAAATATTTACTCATTCTTTTTATATAGGATTAATATCAATGCCATAACGCTTGCGAAACATTTTCGTAATAACTCATTATTGTAAGTTTTAATAAATTAATTTATATTCTTATACCAATGCAGATTCGGGGACCTTCCCCGAATGGTAAATAAACATAAGGATGCCTTTCCGCTACCATGACCGCGTTGAAACGTTCCGGATCAAATTTATCTGGGTCCGGATATATCGACGGATCTCGATGCAGCCCAAGTACCGGTATAGTTATTAATGTTCCTTTTGGCACGCAAATGTTCGTTGTCGGTAAATATATTTCTTTGGTGCAAATGCGATTTAACATCGGAAGAGGTGGATATTTCCTCATAGTCTCTGGAATATGTAAAAGAAAAATATAAAGAAAAATCTATTTCAAAATAAAAGTAGTTTATTTAAACTTACATATAAATAATAAAATATTTTTGTTATTTATTATAATACTTGCCATTTATTACTTTATGAAGATAGGTCATTTTGTTTACAGCGTCATAGGTCAGTTCACCATGCTTTGCCAACGTTTCGCCGATTTCCTTGCGAACTTTGTCTTGTAAAGCTTGGTGATGAGCTAATTCGTACAGAGCGAATGTTGCTGTCGCCGCAGAGGTTTCGAAGCCAGCTAGGAAAAAGACGAAACTTTGCGCAGTAGCTTCCGCTATGGTAAGTTTATTTACGGTTGCTGCAGCGAAGTAAAATAATATAGCTTTTTTAATAATCTCTTTAAAAACATATCTTAATTATTTGGTTTACAAAATTGCAACGTGAGACGTATTCTAAGAAAGCTGCGTCTACACTATATGTACAACAAAACACCGTTTTATAACAAATTTGTTTTTAACATTGTTGTACAATGTTAAAAACAAATTTGTTATTGAAGTTACATACAACTTGTTATTAGATAATACTATTTTGTAATAATAATTTTATGTAACAAGTTGTAAAACATTTTTCATCTCAATATTGATGTCTCAGTATTGATAATGGCGTCAAACGTAGAGGATGCAATTCTCGCAGCAGCAGCTTGCATAATTTTGGCTAGATGACATATATTAAATGGCGGACTAAACGGCAATTCTGGGCGCGACCATCATTAGAAGCGCAAAAAAAAATATAGTAGTACAACCCTTCTAGCAGATCTCGAAAGAGATGACAGAGATCTATTGACGGGAGGAATTCGATGTGACGGTAGTTTCAAAAACTTTACGAGGATGACAAGTTCTGATTTTCAATACGACGATGGTTGTAGCAAGACTGAACTTCTGAAAAAAATCAAGTGGATGTTTTACAGCAAAAGTTTCAAGCGTGGACTGACTAATAATATGTTATATAACAAAGATTTATAATTTCCTTTGATCTTTACCGACAACTGATGGATAACATGTAACTTGCTATATAACACGAAAAATGTTATATAACATCATGCTATATAACATTTTTTCTTTCCTTTTGTAACAAGTTAGGTATATAACTTTGCTATATAGCATGTTTTGTTATGTAGCAAGTGTAGACGTAGCTTTAGAAAGCTATTAATATCTATACACATGACATATAATATGTAAAAAAGTATATTAACATGTTTTATCGGTGGTCTCCTTGTTATCGTCATGTTCAACGGAGCCTCTCTCCATGAGTTGAATGAGCAGATTTATAAAGTCATGTCTGACGATGTTATGTTCTTGCCTGTGCTGCACATTCTCTCGAAACATATTCATGTAAAAGTTGGTGATTTTTTGGTCCGTGAGGGGGATGGAAAAGAAATCCATAATTTGAGGCACGGACATAAACAGAATAAATCGTATTATTTTTATCCTTAAAAAGTTTTTTCCCTGGATTCGATATTCATTATTTGGATCCTCAATAGAGTTAGATTTGATACCAAAAGCAGTTGACATTATTACGTCCGTTGAATATCTGTTGATCAAATTGGCAGAAAATTTTTTAAAACTTTTATCAAATTCTATAAAAATGTGCAAAACATCAAGAATGTTGAAAAATTACATGAGAGATAATTTAAATGAATAGAGAAAGATTGATATACAATATCAGAGGTGTATAATATTGTAGAACTAAATTATATTGAAAAGAAGATTTAGAAGAGATGATGACTGAAATTATATAAAAAATGGCGTTATACTTCATATGATAAAAATTTTAGAAATTACATATAAAAAATTCTAGGCACTTATTAATTGAGAATTATTTACAATAATGTTTTTAAAATAAAATAATGTAAATCTCTTGATGTATAAATTGCAAAGTTAATATAACTTGCTAATAAATTACTGTAACTTGGAAAAATAATGATATAGCGAAATATAATAAATCTAAAAATTTTAAAATATTTCTTTATTTACCTAAATATGGTGTTTGTTTTCTTAAATCCCGTAATATTTACACTAATAACTTTTATCTTCAAATTCAAGAATTTCCATTTCTTGTTTGAAAAACTGTTCAAATAATAATTTTTAAAAAAACAATTTACCTTGCAAATATATCCTTAATCTCGATAGAATCTCTTATCTGTGCTTTGCTCTCTAGGTACTTTGCGAGTTCATCGCTACATTCCTTCAAAATAGAGAACATCTGCTTTATTTTTGCCGAAGTAAAAGTAGGTGTCAATTTGGCTCGCAAATTTTGCCACCTTTTTCCAGGCATACAAAACAAATTGCCGAACAATGGGTTAATTTTTTCATTGAAGTGTATCCCACGATCATGAAAACTTGCGAATTCCTTTGTCAATACGATTCGAATAAGATCAGGATCAGCGATTACTAAGTTCGGTTTAAAAAATATGTATGTTCCAATAGCGCGATGATGCTTATATTTCATGTAGACATCTTGGATTAATACGCCTGTTGACAAATCTTTCTTTTACTTAATTTTGCTATTTTTTATTTTAAGTAGAAATACAAATAAGAACAGTATAAATTATTAATAACTTATTGTTAGTAAACATACAAACGTATTTGTAATAATTATAAAAAAAAATGATTTTAATAAGTAATTGTAGTATTTATAAGTCATGTCATAACGTAGCAATTACACATAAGGCATCTTTCCATAAAATTTTTTTTAATTTACTTGTCATATTGTTTTTTGACGGAAAAATGATTTTGTGCCGAATTATATTACAAAAAGGAAAATGTAACTTTATTAAATTATGTATTCTTTGATTAAATATAAATGTATAATTGTACCTATAGTTAATAGAAATTTATCTAAAATATCTGGGATTTTTTATCTAAGCAATCGCGATTTACCATATTGATATTAAACTTTGTATATGTATACAATATGTATAAATTACTTTTACCTTTAAATTTCAATTTTTTTCTTTTCATCTAAATTATATAGTATAAGTAAATATAAATTCACATTGTGTAAGTATGTTAATATTATAAAAATATAAAAGATAATAGAAAGAGGTACCTCACCTACTTGCACTTTTCCAGTTATGAGAGCCGTTATATTTCCTGTTGGTACAACGGGTTCGATGTAAAAAACACCCCTCTTGCGCCAGAAATTAAATATTACGTATTTATAATAAATATATATAATGCTGATGGCAACAATAAAAGTCCCGATTAATTCAGCAAGCATCGTAAATCTGAAATAAGGGTATAAACAATTTTCTTGTAAAACGTAAGCATAATTTGATGAGAATTTAACGTTTAAATTTTGACGTAGAATTACGTCTTTCCCGACATTGGGTAGGGGGTAATATTGGGAGCACAGGTGCAACGAATGCAACGAAAACATGTCACACTTTGAACGTTTACATTTTCGAAATTAACAATCGTACAGTAATGATTAATACGTCATTAGGTACATTATATGTATAGTCCTATTTTCTCTCAAAAGTATTAAAAGTTTCAAAAAGCTTCTTCAATGAGGAAGCCAAACAATTATAAACAAATAATTATGCTTTCGTTGCTTATTAGATGCAACGAAAACATGTCACATTTTGAACGTTTATATCTTCGAAACTAATAATCGTAATGATTAATACGTTCTTCGATAGCTTATTCCTATAGTCCCATTTCCTCTCGAAAGTATCAAAAGTCTCAAAAAGCTTCCTCAATGAGGAAGCCAAACAATTATCTATCTATATAAAATAGAATGTTTGTATGTCTTTGTTCTTTATACACTCTTAAACTATTTGACCGATCTGGACCAACATTTGCACAGTTACTCTTTACATTCTTGCGCAAAACATAGGCTACTACGGAACCTCGATATTTTATTTACTGATCAGCGATTTCATTCCTTGGTTTTTCCGGGCGTTTTTTCTGAAATTTTGAGACTGCTCGCTCGCGATGTACACAAAACCTCAATATTTCACCTACCGATTACCAACTTCATCCCTTGGCACTAGAGCCAACGCGCGGTAATTGGTGCGCAGTAAAATTTTTTAATCACAAATAGTTTACAAGTACGTACGTTTCGACTCAATCTTCGAGTCCTCCTCAGCGTATACAATAAATAAATACAAAAAATACAAAAACTCCGCAACTTCGCATAATGCCGTAGTCAAAAATAAATTAAATGTAAACCGTAGTCATACGTGTTAAAAAAAACTGTCAATCAAATTCTGCATTCTCGCAGTTCAATTAAAATATAAAACGCGGTCCTATATAAGCGCAGTCCTAAATGTTACAAAGGTGCAAACGCATTGTGTCTCACACTTGTACATTCGTAGATGCATTCTCCGAAGAACTCCCAGGCATCCTCAGAAAAAAGATAGATGACATCCTCATCTCCTCTATCTCCAGGAATGTGAAGTGCATGATACCTGTGTAGTCAATTCGGAGTAACATCCACCAAATGCAAACACATGCGCGTGACAATATAGATTAAATATAAACTTACAATATGTAGCTCACTCCGTACAAATTAATTTCAATACTTGATACACGAGTACTTATCATCTTAACGTTTCAAATAAAAATGACTAAAGGTCGAACAACAACCTGGTGCCGGAGTATAAAATAAACGATAAACAAAAAGTAACATTAAAGTTTGGAAAGACCTTCAATAGCGTCTAAATATATATCCGGAAGATTCTCTGTGTCCGTCTGCAGATTTAAACCATTGTTTTGTCTTTTAATGCTTATCATTTCAGGTATTAGTCGTTTCTTAAAAAACGGTTTATTATCCAAAATTACCACTCCATTTCAATTAAAGTCATGATTACAATCTAATCTATGGTCAGTCAGGACAGAATGAGACTTAGTTTTTCTTTTAATGTGAGACTGATGTTCTTTAATTCTCGTCTGTAATTTTTTTCCAGTCTGGCCCACATATAATGCATCACAATTCATGCAATTTATTTTATATACAACGTTACTCCTAGAAGGACCAGGGAGAGTATCTTTATGCACCTTTATAAAATTACGCATTTTGTTGAGACTGTAATATGAGAGTTTGACATCTAAATCTTTAATTTTGTGTCTGTATTGTTCAGAAATTGAAGGGATATACGGGATGGTGAAGAAAGTAGTTTTAACGTCACTCTGTTTGTTATTAAAATTATTTTTCTTTCCACAATTGAAAAGAAACTTCAAACGTTCACTGAAAACCTTAAAAATAAAATCCAACGAATAACCATTGTTTAGCAATATCTGGATAGCCAAACCAATATTCTTCTCGTGGAATTTTGGGTGCGATAATCAAAAAACTCTGTCAATCAAACTTATCGCAGTGCCCTTCTTTTGACAGATAGGATGTTGTGAAAAGAAATTGAGATATCTCCCCGAAAACGTGGTTTTGTGAAACCAATCGAAAATCAAACGGTTTTTGTTGCGTATTAGAGTCACATCCAAAAAATTCAATCTGTCGTCTACTCCAATTTCCATAGTGAATTGGATCCTAGGATGGAAGGAGTTAAGAACTTCAAGGGTATCAATACAGGCATCAGAAGGAACAGCCATAGCCACGTCATCAACATACCTCCTATAAAACCTCTCCCTGATCCTTCTAGGAGTATATACGTTGTATATAAAATAAATTGCATGAATTGTGATGCATCATATGTGGGCCAGACTGGAAGAAAATTACAGACAAGAATTAAAGAACATCAGTCTCACATTAAAAGAAAAACTAAGTCTCATTCTGTCCTGACTGACCATAGATTAGATTGTAATCATGACTTTAATTGGAATGGAGTGGTAATTTTGGATAATGAACCGTTTTGCTTCCTCATAGAGGAAGCTTTGTTTTCATAAACTTCGTATATGGACCTTTGATCGTATATAAAGCTAGGTCTAATCAACCAAATATTAAGAAAAATATATGAAATAGGGGTAGAAAAGACCAAAGAAAAAATTGTTTTTTAGTTTTTGATGCCAATGTGTTCAGAATGTTCTAAAACGTCGAAAAATTGCATTAAAAAAAAATGTCCGTATGTGTGTGTGTGTGTATGTGCAGATTTGATGTCTGTGGTTGCTCTAACTTCCGCAAATATTGAGATATCGGGCTGTTTTTTTTTTAATCGATAGAGTATCATTCAAGGAAGGTTGGTATTGAATTTGGCGATGATCGGTAAAGGGGTTCTTTTTAAAAAAAATTTTGAATTTTTTTACAAATGTCTGTGGTTGCTCTAACTTCCGCAAATATTGAGATATCGGGCTGTTTTTTTTTTTAATCGATAGAGCATCATTCAAGGAAAGTTGGTATTGAATTTGGCGATGATCGGTAAAGGGGTTCTTTTTAAAAGAATTTTTGAATCTTTTTAGAAATGTCCGTGGTTGCTGTAACTTCCGCAAATATTGAGATATCGGTTGTTTTTTTTTTTTAATCAATAGAGTATTATTTAAGGAAGGTTGGTATTAAATTTGGCGATGATCGGTAAAGGGGTTCTTTTTAAAAAAAAATTTGAGTTTTTTTAGAAATGTTCGTGGTTGCATTAACTTCCGCAAATATTGAGATATCGGGTTGTTTTTTTTTTTAATCGATAGAGTATCATTCAAGGAAGGTTGGTATTAAATTTGGCGATGATCGGTAAAGGGGTTCTTTTTAAAAAAATTTTTGAGTTTTTTAGAAATGTTTGTGGTTGCATTAACTTCAGCAAATATTGAGATATCGGGCCGATTTTTCTATTAATCAATAAAGTATCATTTAAGAAAGGTTGATATTGAATTTGGCGATAATCGGTAAAAGGGTTCTTTTTTTAAAAAATTTTTAATTTTTTTAGAAATGTCCCTGGTTGCTCTAACTTTTATTATATTCTTCTGTCTTTTCTACCCCTATTTCATATAAAATTCTTTAAAATTTGGTTGATTAGACTCATGTTTATGTATGGACGGATTCCCCGAAATTTTAAATGTCTTTAATTCAAAACTAATCAACCAAATCTTAAAGATTTATATATGAAATAAGGGTAGAAAATACTGAAGAATATAGTAGAATTAAAAAAATTGCTAAAATCTTAAAATTTTAACCTTTAAGGGCTACATCCCAAGTCTCAACAATTGAGACTTTTCATAAATTGATATTTTTTGACAATTTATTTTACTCTCATTTTTTTTAAAAAATTTTTAATTTTTTTAGAAATGTCCCTGGTTGCTCCTTTTGCACAGTTACTCTTTACATCCTTGCGCAAAACATAGGCTACTACGGAATCTCGATTATTCACTTACCGATCAGCTACTTTATTCCTTGGTTTTTCCGGGCGTTTTTTCGGGACTTTCGAGATTGCTCGCTCGCGATGTACGCACAAAACTTCGATATTTCACTTACCGATTACCGATTTTATCCCTTTGTTTTCCCGGGCGTATTTTAAGTCTGTTTGTTCTTTATACACTCATAAACTATTTGACCGATCTGAACCAACTCTTGCACAATTACTCTTTACATCCTTGCGCAAAACATAGGTTACTACGGAACCCCGATATTTCACTTACCGATCAGCGTCTTCATCCTTTGATTTTCCAGGGCGTTTTTTCGGGAATTTCGAGATTGCTCGCTCGCGATGTACACAGAACCTCGATATTTTACTTACCGATTACCGATTTTATCCCTTGGTTTTCCCGGACATTTTTAAAGTGAATATCGAAGTTCTGTGTACATCGCAAGCGAGCAATCTCGAAATTCCTGGAAAAAACGCCCGGGAAAACCAAGGGATGATTGATACTAACATATAAAATCTTTAGTCCATATTTATGTAAATAAAACTATTAATAACAATAATTAAAAAGTAAAACAAATTTATTATATTTTTCAGTCATTTCTTACCCCTATTTTATATATTAATTCTTCAAGATTTGGTTGATTAGGACTCAGCTTTATAAAGCTTCTATGTATGTACGAATTCTCCGAAATTTGAAATGTGTGTAACACGAGACTGATCAATCAAATTTTCAAGGAATTATATATGAAATAGAGGTAAAAAAGACTGAAAAATATAATTAAATTAGAAATATCACGATATTTAAGAAATGCCTTTGATGCTCTACTTTTGTAAGTTTTGAAATATTGGCTATTTCTAATTTTATTATATTCTTCTGTCTTTTCTACCCCTATTTTATATATAATTCTTTAAGATTTGGTTGATTAGACTCAGCTTTATAAGGCTTTTATGTATGTACGATGTACACAGAACCTCGATATTTTACTTACCGATTACCGATTTTATCCCTTGGTTTCCCGGACATTTTTAAAGTGAAATATCGAAGATTTGAAATTAGAGGAATTTAGTTATGATCCAAATTACGAATATAAATTTTTTCCGAGAGTAATAATTGGGAAAATGGATGCAATATGTGACTCATTGTCAAGCCAAAAAGTTTAAAACTTAAGCATCTGGAATGTGTTGTTCAAACGGAAAGTTAAACTACCACCTTTTAAATCAACCACTCGACACACTCCTTATGTTTGTCCACAATATGAATATTGAAATACAAGTGAACCCCGAAAGCACACGATATCCTATGATATCCATTGGAGTCCACTTAAAGTTCCTGGACTTCAAATGGACTCCAATGGACGTCCATAGGATATCGTGTGCTGTCGGGAAAGTTGTTTGAAGAAAAAACGACCCTCCGGGCAAAGCCCGGGAACCAGCTAGTTATTTAATTAATACTAACATAAAATCTTTAGTCCATATTTATGTAAATAAAACTTATTAATGACAATAATTAAAAAGTAAAAACAAATTCTATTATATTCTTTAGTCATTTCTACCCCTATTTTATATATAATTCTTCAAGATTTGGTTGATTAGACTCAGCTTTATAAAGCTTCTATGTATGTACGAATTCTCCGAAATTTGAAATGTGTGTAACACGAGAACTGATCAATCAAATTTTAAAGAATTATATATGAAATAGAGGTAGAAAAGACTGAAAAATATAATAAAATTAGAAATAGCACGATATCTCAAAATTAATGGAAATTAGAGCAACATTTAAATCTTAACGAATAATATATGAAATAGGGGTAGAAAAAACTGAAGAATATAACTAATCAACCAAATCTTAAAGAATTATATATGAAATAGGGGTAGAAAAAACTGAAAAATATAAGAAAATTAGAAATAGCCCGATATCTCAAAATTTGTGGAAATTAGAGCATATTTTAAAATTTCAACCTTTAAGGGCTACATCTCAAGTCTCAATATTTAGAAATGTCCCTGGTTGCTCTAACTCATGCAAATATTGAGATATAGGGCTAAATTTTTTTTTAATCGATAAAGTATTATTTAAGGAAGGATGGAATTGAATTTAGCGATAATTGGTAAAGGGCTTCTTTCTTTATAAAATTTTGAATTTTTTAAGAAATGCCTTTGATTGCTCTAACTTTTGTAAATTTTGGAATATTGGGCTATTTCTAATTTTATTATATTTTTCTGTCTTTTCTACCCTTATTTATATAAAATTCTTTACAATTTGGTTGATTAGACTCATGTTTATGTAAGGACGGATTCTTCGAAATTTTTAATGTCTTTAACTCAAAAACTAATCAACCAAATCTTAAAGAATTATGTATGAAATAAGGGTAGAAAAGACTGAAAAATATAGTAAAATTAAAAAAATTACTAAAATCT
The DNA here is from genome assembly GCA_035220615.1 of Leptothorax acervorum. NCBI lineage: Eukaryota > Metazoa > Arthropoda > Insecta > Hymenoptera > Formicidae > Leptothorax > Leptothorax acervorum. Next base: position 198,797 of record JASTWQ010000346.1, on the reverse strand, counting down.
TAAAATTTTAACTTTTAAGGGCTACATCTCAAGTCTCAACAATTGAGACTTTTCATAAATTGATATTTTTTGACAATTTAGTATTAATTATTAGCAATTTTTTTGATTCTAATATATTTTTCAGTTTTTTCTACCCCTATTTCATATATAATTCATTATGGTTTGGTTGATTAGACCCAGCTTTATAAAGCTTTGATATATGTACAAATTCTCCAAAATTTCAAATGAGAAAAAGAAAGAGAGAGAGAAAGAGAGAGAGGGCGAAAGGGCGCTTTATTGCAAAAGCATTGATCGTTTTTTAAATAAAACTGACGTAAGTGTCTAGCCTAGCATCAGCTAATGTATGCCAAAAAGCCTAAAGTGCGTTCAGTTTTATTGGGAAACGATCAGTGTTTCGCAAAAGGGCGGCCTTTTGCAAAAGGGCTAGTCTTTTTGCAAAAGGGCTAATTTTTTAATTGCAGTTAGAACATTTCAAGTCTTAATAATTGAGACTTCAAAAAATGATTTTTTAGGATAATAAAAAAGTGAGCAAGTAGAAACTTGCACATTGCTTCCATATAGCTTTTAAGTGTGCAAGTAGCAACTTGCACATTGCTTCCTCATAGCTTTTAAGTGTGCAAGTAGAAACTTGCACATTGCTTCCTCATAGCTTTAAAGTGTGCAAGTTGAAACTTGCACATTGCTTCCTCATAGCTTTAAAGTGTGCAAGTAGAAACTTGCACATTGCTTCCTCATAGTTTTTAAGTGTGCAAGTAGAAAACTTGCACATTGCTTCCTCATAGTTTTTAAGTGAGCAAGTAGAAACTTGCACATTGTTTTCTCATAGTTTTTAAGTGAGCCAGTAGAAACTTGCACATTGCTTTCTCATAGTTTTTAAGTGAGCCAGTAGAAACTTGCACATTGCTTTCTCATAATTTTTAAGTGAGCAAGTAGAAACTTGCGCATTACTTCAACATTTTATCAACATTTTATTTCGCTTATATAACTTCCTCTATGAGGAAGCCAAATTAAAGAATATTTACTAATAATTGTACATCAAATAAAAAACAAGCTTCCTCATAGAGGAAGCTTTATAAGCGAAATAAAATGTTGATTAAGTAATGCGCAAGTTTCTACTTGCTCACTTAAAAATTATGAGAAAGCAATGTGCAAGTTTCTACTGGCTCACTTAAAAACTATGAGAAAGCAATGTGCAAGTTTCTACTGGCTCACTTAAAAACTATGAGAAAGCAATGTGCAAGTTTCTACTGGCTCACTTAAAAACTATGAGAAAACAATGTGCAAGTTTCTACTTGCTCACTTAAAAACTATGAGGAAGCAATGTGCAAGTTTCTACTTGCACACTTTTTAAGAAACGACTAATATCTAAAATGATAAACATTAAAAGACAAAACAATGGTTTAAATCTGCAGACGGACACAGAGAATCTTCCGGATATATATTTAGACGCTATTGAAGGTCTTTCCAAACTTTAATGTTACTTTGTTTATCGTTTATTTTATACTCCGGCACCAGGTTGTTGTTCGACCTTTAGTCATTTTTATTTGAAACGTTAAGATGATAAGTACTCGTGTATCAAGTATTGAAATTAATTTGTACGGAGTGAGCTACATATTGTAAGTTTATATTTAATCTATATTGTCACGCGCATGTGTTTGCATTTGGTGGATGTTACTCCGAATTGACTACACAGGTATCATGCACTTCACATTCCTGGAGATATAGGAGATGAGGATGTCATCTATCTTTTTTCTGAGGATGCCTGGGAGTTCTTCGGAGAATGCATCTACGAATGTACAAGTGTGAGACACAATGCGTTTGCACCTTTGTAAAATTTAGGACTGCGTTTATATAGGACCGCGTTTTACATTTTAATTGAACTGCGAGAATGCAGAATTTGATTGACAGTTTTTTTTTAACACGTATGACTACGGTTTACATTTTAATTTATTTTTGACTACGGCATTATGCGAAGTTGCGGAGTTTTTGTATTTTTTGTATTTATTTATTGTATACGCTGAGGAGGACTCGAAGATTGAGTCGAAACGTACGTACTTGTAAACTATTTGTGATTAAAAAATTTTACTGCGCACCAATTACCGCGCGTTGGCTCTAGTGCCTTATTATTTTATATTTTAATTCAGAGAGCCTTTATATTTCTTTGATTCATCCCTTGGTTTTTTCACGTAACAAAAAAGCTTAGAAGTAAATATATCTTCACGCAATTCGCAATTCATAATTCGTTATTTACGATTTGCGCTTTGCATATAATTTATCACATGGTATTTATAATTTCTTTTTATTAAACTATTCGGATTGCGCGTATCAATAACAATCGAAAAACGCGTAAGAAACGATCTGTATATAATAAGCTTGCTGATGAGGTCTTATAAATATATAAATTTAAGAAAACAGGCAAAAAATAAAAACAATGCATATTTTTGTAATCCATATGCACATTTAAACTCTTGACTGACTTGAAAAATTAAAAAAGTTTGTGATAAATAATATTCATTTATTATATTTTCGCTAATAAAAATATAAAATTTTATTTATTAGACACAATTGATTATATTAACACAACAATCGCATAAAGTTATTGAAGAGGCTGCTGCCCGTTGTTGCAAGCAAAGCAAAACAAAATGAGCAAAGTTGTAATTGGTACGAAATCTTTCTATTGTTTTATAAATAGTAAAAATGCAGCGCCAAGTACACGCGTCCTCCGTATAGAAGATTTAATATGAAAAACTAGCGCCAATTTGTAATTGTAAATTAAATCAAATGTAAGGTAAGTCGGGGGAAGATGCAAGTAGAGGAAAGATGCCACTTTGTTAATATTTTGTTAGTTATTCGCTAGACGGCGGTGCTGTCTAGTTACAAAAACTTCAAATTATTCAAATAACAAGCGACGCAAGCAAACTGCTCCTGTTTTATTGTATGAAATTCGAAGAATCAAAGAAAATCGGTTCAAACCAAACGGTGAGTAGGGTTTTTATAATATTTTGCTCTTCTTTGTTAAGATCTTTTATAATTTCTTTTTTATTAAAAACGAATTTACTTAAGGGGTAAGGCCACCTTGCGCGTCAAAAAGAAAAGGTCAATTTCGGGATTTTTTTAAAAAAGTATAGTAAATGTTATCAAATTTTCGTCAAAAGTACTTTATAAAACTTGCCTTGAGGTACAAAAATAAATTTTTTCAAAAATTTTTATTAAAAAATGGCGGCTCCAGAACCAGGCTTCGACGACGCCTGTATATAAACGGGCGGACAGATATCTCCTTCAGATTTGCACCTGGAACAAAAACCCAAAATTTTTCTTTTAATAGATACCCTAAACTAGTGAACCACATAGGGATTTTTCAATATCTTATAAACTTTGTTTTTTATAAACAATTAATGACAAAATGTTTACGTAAAAAAATGAATTTTGTGTCTATATGCTCACCATTTTCCGAAAAAACGGTATTTTCAAATTTCCCTACGTGGTTCACTAGTTTAGGGTATCTATTAAAAGAAAAATTTTGGGTTTTTTTTTCAGGTGCAAATCTGAAGGAGATATCTGTCCGCCCGTTTATATACAGGCGTCGTCGGAGCCTGGTTCTGGAGCCGCCATTTTTTAATAAAACTTTTTAAAAAAATTTATTTTTGTACCTCAAGGCAAGTTTTATAAAGTACTTTTGACGAAAATTTGATAACATTTACTATACTCTTTAAAAAAAATCCCGAAATTGACCTTTTCTTTTTGACGCGCAAGGTGGCCTTACCCCTTAATATATTTTAAAACTACATGAAATGACTGTCTCATAACCAGAGTAGTCATTATTTCTATGACGCCAGTCTGTTTAAAGAATTAGAGGTGGCATTTTCCCCTTGTCATTGGGGTAAGATGTCACTTCAAGAAAAGAACCATTAGCATGACGAATTATTTTATTTACACGAATACTGACGCACAATTTTCGTATTCTTATATGAAATTTTAGTTTTTTAAAATATATTGTGAATGTTACAATATTCGATAAATGTATATAGTTAAAGCAAAAAATTACTTTTTCTGACAGATTATGCGTATTTATAGAAGACAAACTGCACGAGCCAGTTGGTCTGAAGAAAACCTTCTCGCGTCAGAAGATGTTAACAATAAAAAAATAACAATATGGAACGCAACAAAAATTTACGCTGAAAGTGATGACAATTTCTGTGTTGTGTGTAAAGGACATTTCTATGCAAGCGAGGTCCTAAATATGACTGGATCCAGTGTATTACTTACAAGAAATGGCTTCATGAAGATTGTGATGACGGTGAGGTGATTATTGTATTAAGTGTAATCGAAAAATATCAAAGAACATTGTGTTTATTAATTGTAAATAGTTTATTGTTTACAGCCTTTAAAAATTTGTTTATAATTTATAAAAACAGTTTATAGTTAAATAGTTTATAATTAAAAATAAATCAGTATACGTATTAGACTTTATTTATTGAGTGCTGCGTGTTTCTAATAGAACTTGCATCTTCCCCCATTACAGGTGGCATCTTACCCTGGCATTGGGATAAGTTGCCAGTTTTGCAGGTATAAATATATAATCAAATTACATTTTAACGATAACCTTTAGGGTAACTCTTTTCAGCACTGCTATATGAAAGCTTGAGTATCATTTTGTAATAATTCCGAAGCTGTTATAGCTATTGGTTTGTTCAGATTTCCATAATATTTCTTAACTATGGCATCTTCCCCCGACTTACCCTAATTATATTTGTAAGGTAGGAAGCCCAAATTTCGTCACCAAGTCACATTTTCGTACTTGAAGACCGTATTAAATGACGTAAGAACTCCAAATTTAGACATTATACTTTTGTTAAACATCCTTTACCTGGAAACCAAGTCAAATCGCCTTTATAATCAATTGTTAGTACCCAAAAAAATTAATTTTAAAAGTACGTACTTTCGGTGAATCCAAAAGAGGTGGTCCTAATTTCGTCCCTATACTAAATTCCAAAAAAATTAGGTAATTGCGATTTTTCTAATTTGTTTTTTAATTTTTAACTTTATATTATTTACTAAAAATTATTACAAAAGTGAATATAATTAGTCGAGTGTAGTAAAAAAAAATTAAAGACATAAATTTAGCAAAACTCAGAAAAAATATTTAAGTTTACTTAAAAAAAAATTTAATAACCATATCATAATTTTTTTATAAGATGAGTAAGTATTTAGCCTTTCAAGCGTCAAAAATAACAATATTAAGTGAAAAGGACCGTCTGATATACAATCAATATAGAATAAATAAGCCATTACAGTCCGAGCTTAGATCTTACAATTAGTAGCTAATTATTATATCTGTATGTATAACCATATTTTCCCTCCCCCCAAAACCCTAGAATACTGCAAATAAATTTCACACAAATTTAGAAACATAAAGAGGGACGAAATTAAGAAAAACCCTCAAACTGACATCGCGGTTCCTGCCTTCTCAACAAGTTAATCTAACGGCACACAACTCACACACCCTTCTATTAGACCACATACCTAAACCAATTACATACAGAGAATATATAAACAACGCTTACACTAGGCGTAAAGAACTAATAGTAATAATGACATTGCAAGAACTCGCGAAAAATCTTCGTAAAACCAGTACGGAAGCTTCCTGGATCACTTAACTTTCACAAGTGGCTCTGTTTGCCTCCCTCTGTACACATGTGCTGGCGCCGATAGCGCTTTTAGCGCCAGGACCAAGAAACTTGAGAAATTAGTTGTCTTTAAAATTTTTTGAAAACGACGACATCTACAACATGACTCACATCGGAATCATGTGAAAGTGGCGAAATTAGGCGCCTAGACAAAATTCGGGCCTCCTACCTTATCTATTTTAGCCGTTCCGAATCGGCCTAAAACAGTAGGTCCCATATGCCTGTAATATCATGATCAACGTGCGCGTTATATGTGACTAGACCTTATTATACAGGGTGGACTATTTTAAAGGACCCATTTTAATATCTCGAAAACTGAGCCCGGCAAACAAAAATGTTGCAGACAAAAGTTGTACGGTTTCAAGGGGGACATAAGATAATGACAATGATTTTACCTTGGATGGTCGTTCGAAGGTCACGTAGACGTCACCTTCAATTTTTTAAATAAAACTCCCTATGTTTTATTGCATATTCTTGTAGCCTTTGTTGAGACGTTTTCAAAACACTATAGTAAAGCTCTCTTTCGTTAAGAATTTCCTAAAATATTTCATATTTTGTATTGAAAATATCATGACAAAATTTGAAATATCTCAGGAATTTTTAACAAAAGAGAGCTTTATTGTAGTGTCTTGAAAACATCTCGACAAGGGCTACAACAATATGCAATAAAAAATAGGGAGTTTTATTTAAGAAATTGAAGGTGACGTTCACGGTCTCAAGGGAGACATAAGATGATGACAATTATTTGACCATCCAAGGTCAAATCATTGTCATCATCTTATGTCTCCCTTGAAACCGTGCAACTTTTGTCTGCCAAACTCAGTTTCCGAGATATTAAAATGGGTCCTTTAAAATTGTCCACCCTGCATATGACAACAGATCTGGTCAAATATGATTATATTAATATCATATTTGACTTGATCCGTTGTCATATACAGGGTGAGTCATTTTAATCAGTACAGGCAAATATCTCGAAAGATATGGAAGATACGGAAAAATGTTTTAGACAAAAGTCGTACGGTTTGAAGGGGGACATAAGATGGTGCCAATGATTTAATCTTGGATGGTCGTTTGAAGCTCACCTGAACGTCACCTTTAGTTTCTTACATGGAACTCCCTATATTGTAGTATATTGTTGGAAAGGGCATAAAATAAGAAAAATTTTGGCGCAAACCAGAGGTCGATACGCTGACCCGTTCAGGAGTTATTTAGGGTAAAAAATTGATTTTTTTGAATTTTGACCATAAATAACTCACAAACGGATCAATGTATTGATTTCTGGTTTGCGCCAAAATTTTTATTTTATGCCCTTTTAAACAGTATACTACAATATGGAGGTTTTATTTAAAATTTTTCAGTGTCCTAGGGAAACTGCAACTCAAAAATTTTAAATGGAACCCTCCATATTGTAGTATATCGTTTAAAAGAGCATTAAAAAAGAAAAATTTTGGCGCAAACCAAAGGTCGATACATTGATCCGTTTGGAAGTTATTTATTGTCAAAGTTCGAAAAAGCTAATTTTTGACCTTAAATAACTCCCGATTGGGTCAACGTATCGACCTCTGGTTTGCGCCAAAATTTGTTTTATTTTATGCCCTTTCCACCAATATACTACAATATAGGGAGTTCCATGTAAGAAACTGAAGGTGACGTTTACGTGAGCTTCAAAGGACCATCCAAGATCAAATTATTGCCACTATCTCATGTCCCCCTTCAAACCGTACGACTTTTGTCTGAAACATTTTTCCGTATCTTCCGTATCTTTCGAGATATTTGCCTGTATTGATTAAAATGACTCACCCTGTATAATAAGGTCTAGTCATATACAAATTGTATACAGACATGATCATATCGCGCCAATTTTCGGATCTGATTATATATAATTATATAAAATTACGTGTTATCAGATCTGTTCATATCTAATTATATATTTTTAAATATAATTACGTCAATACCCATTTTTTCTCGATCAGCTTGAAATAAATGTTTGATAATAATTCTGCACGTCAAAAAGTATAAAAACGTACATAAAAAAAGGTTTCATCGCCTTGGCCAAAATCAACCCATCGTCCTTTCTGCACTTTGACATTAAAAAAATATTTTCAAAGGTCCATCACAATATTCAGTCATCACAAACCACCTCTTATAATTAAACCATGACATTAATAGGAAAAATGTAGAAATTTTAGATCAGAAATGATCTTATCACCAGCGCCTAATTTCAGAAATGTTTCATGTAAAAAAATGGACTATATGTATATTAACTGTAGTACGTATAAGACTATAGTCAAAACTACTTAACGCATATATTTTTATATTATAAAGAAAGTATTGCGTCGAAGAGTCAAGTATAGATAGTAATAATACGTTGATCATTAATGCGCGATAGTCATTTTTTTGCGCTGGTCAATTTATTGATTACACTAGTTTGTATGATTTTTGCTACCTGGAAATAAACTGTGGTTTCTTATAGTTTTTTGTGCACTGAATCTAAATCCGCAAGTAAAAATTTCCTATCATATCAGGTTTGCAAGGAAAATGAGGTTAAAGCCCCCGAAGAACGCGTTTTTGACCATTTTTGAAGATTTGTTACTGACAAATTTGATATGTAAAAGACCTTCAAAATGTCTTAAATTAAAGCTTGAACATTGTATTTTAACATGAGAATGTCAAATTTTTTAACGTAAACAACATCAAATCTTAGGCGGTTTTTTTCTTAAGTGGTTGGTGTACGCTCTATTCCGAACCTCTGCAAAATTATTGCAAATACCTACCTAAAAATTTTAATATATCCACTATTTTATCCATCACAAACCACGTACCTTGCGCTAACAATAAGTGCACATCACGTTCCTTCAGTATAAAAAATAAAACAATAAAAAATAAAAGCTTTTCTTTATTCATATTTTAATTATTAATTCATGGCTGAAGAATACCCTGTGTTGGTCGAAACGTTCCTAATTTTGTATCTATGAGATATTAAACTTTTACCAATTTGACATCTATTATCGCTCGTTCATAATTGGCCTCGACATTGTTACTTGTACTGAAACACACAAGCTATAGATTCTTTTATTTAAAATATAAGCTGTTATATGAAAACTTTTAATATTGTGGGAAAGTTATGTTGAACCCTTCTTTCATCAGTAAGATATATGTTTTCCAACTATTAAAAAAAATTCTTTTAAATGTAAAACAATTATTTTTTTAAATAGGTCTCACCTCTATGCAAACATCAAATCCTCTTCAGTTGATGGTCTTTGGCGGACTGAGTACGCAGTTACATCCATTACCTTTTTATAGTAACCAATATTGTAAATAATCCCCTCTTTAGTTTTTTATTATATTCTCTGTGAGAGATCCTAATCGTTACCTTGTTCAACGCTTCTCTTTAAATGCTTCTTGGTTTTCTCTGTTTCGAATTTAAACGCAACCTTATGTTTTTAAATTCTTATTTTTCTTATTTTTAATTTATCCTTATGAAATTAATTAACTTCGAGAATTATTATATAATAGAAAGATTTATTAGGCGTTTGTGATAAGATAATATTTCTACACTAACAAAAATACATTTAAAATATATTTTCAAAGATCTATCCCAATACTAGTCATCACAAACCATCTTTTGAAATCAAACCATAGCACGTTAGGAAAAATGTAGAAATTACCGAGAAATTACAGAAATTACTTACAATTAGAAATTTTAGATCAAAAACCATTTCATCACAAGCGCCTAATTTCAGAAAATAAAACATCTACATAAAACTACAAAAAGATGGACTAAATGTAATCTATAAAACTATTTGCTTCGTGCATGATAACATGTGGCTCCGCGTGATGGTTAAATATAGTACTTAGACTAAAACAATTTATATGAAACGTATAAAGAGAATTAAAACAAAACCGTTTCTTAATGCATTATAATAATTATACAACTAAAATATCGCAAGTAACTGTTATAATTGTGTGTAAATTTTTATTAATACTATATGATTTTTATGTCATGAAATATGTTAAATATTGATCTGTAAACTAAAAAAAATATTATCTTAACCAATAACAATTTCTTGTACTTTTCTTCTTGGAGACTGATAAATTGTTCAAAATAAATATAATTTTGAAAACAGGATTTAAAGGGATTACTCATTCTATTGATTTTCGCACTCAAGCCATTGTAAAAGGGAAAAAATTAGCTGTATTTCATGTTAAAAGAGTAGAAGAAAAATATACAAATAACACTGGTATTTTGATAACAGGTAGTACTGCAAATGCATGATCTACAGTATCTACACTGTAAAGAAAGTAAGTAAAATTACATACATAATAATAAGTGTAGCAGTTATACTATTAATAACGGAAATATAGGTATAAATTCATGTACTTCTACAAAAATTAGTATTTTTACTCTTCGTTGTGTAAATACTTCTTTATATTTGATGAAAAATTACAACATTAAATGTATAATTTTGGATTTTATTGTAAATGCACAATTTAAAATGATGTAAAATACACACTTATTCAAGCTGCTTTCTTACCATATAAGATAGTAATTTTAATTAAAGTAATTTAAATCGACCTTGACTGGCAATATATAACGTCTTTCCGATATGAACATTGAAAAACTGTGAGCCAACTTGGTTTGTCGGATTCACACAGCACATTTTCGGATCAATCGTCAAGACATTATTAAATTTCGACCATGGGTTTTGGTCAGTTGATGTAATTTCTAAATTAAATAGTTTAAATTTTTATTGCGAAAAAATATCACCCCAGCCAGGGTTTGAACCTGGAACCTCCCGTATACCGTGCGGGTGTCGTGCCAATTCGACCACTGGGGCTGTGGTGATATTCATCGCAATAACAACTATAAGATGGAGCACACCGATTCTTCGGTCGACGGTGTATAGTAATTTTATTTACGAGATTTAAATTTACTGTATACATCCCTCATAGAAAAGTATTACTGAAGTACTCAGTAATAAATTACTGTAAATACTGGCAGTATTATTTTGGCCAGTACTTCAGAAATACTGGGCAGGACTGGATTACTGGGAGTATAATTTGTTACACAGAACTACACAGAAAAAAAAGATTATTGCTACGGCAGCAAGAATTTGTGTGCGGTAGCTAAATTTTAGTCGTAAGTTAGGTAAGGGTCACAGAAATTTAGCTACGGCAGACACTTATTTAGCCATGGCAGACACATACCTATTTCCGACATTCACCCAAAATAAAAAAAAATTATATTTATTTCGAAATTTTATTACTATTTTTTAACTAAATTTGTTTTTTAAGATGCAGCCTATGATGATTCCATCTGAAAATAAGTATTTGTAACTGATTAAATGTCTTAAAAAACACACTTACCTTAGTGGGATTCGAACTCGGGACCTCTGGATCGTGAGCCAACTGCCTTACGTGGTAGACTACTTCTTAATTTGATGTAAGTGTTATATATTGTCTACATGTCATAACCGTAGGCCCTTACCGCCACATAATTTATAGAGCAAAACAATAACAGAAAAATGATGATTTCTTATAATTAAATAGTTATTGTTAAATAATATTTTATGTAAATATTAATATTAAATAAATGTTTTTTTAAAATTATTATAGTAAATAAATAATTATTGTAAAATAAATATTAAATTAATGTCAAATAAATGTTAATTATACGTTTTCTTTAAATCATTGTTGCAAATAAATAATTAATATAAAATAAATATTAAATTAATGTCAAATAAATGTTAAATAAATGTTTTTTCAAATTATTATTACAAATAAATAATCAATATTACATAAATATTATATTATGGCCGAATAAATGTTAAATAAATGTTTTTTAAAATTATTATTGTAAATAAATAATTTATGTAAAATAAATATCAAATAATGTGTAATAAATGTTAAATACATGTTTTTAAAAATTATTATTGCAAACGAATAATTAATATAAAATAAATAATAAATTAATGTTGAATAAATGTTAAATAAATGTTTCTTTAAATCATTATTAAAAATATAATTAATCATATAACACAAATAATAAATTAATGTTGAATAAATGTTAAATAAATGTTTTTTTAAATCATTATTGTAAGTGAATAATTTATGCCATAATACGGATTTTACGATTCTAGTAATAAATGACTCCTGTCGATCCTTAAGGACAATGAATTATATGAATTCAGTACTTCAGGCGTTTGCCGCCCCAGTGTTGAATCTCATCTATACCAGTACTTAAGTACTAGACCAAGTAATGAATTACTAGGTATAGGAAAACTACTTACTCATTCTATCAGTACTTCACGTCTAAGCTTAACTACTAGAATCTCTAATACTTCAGTACTTTTTTACTATATAAGCAAATACTGAAGTACTTGTATCAGTACTTCGGATCCCGGAAGAACTACTAATACTACTACACATTACTCATTTGCCAGTAGTTCAACTACTGAAATACAAGAATAAAATACTAATCGCCAGTAAAAAATTACTAGACTCAGTAATTTATTACTGAGTACTTCAGTAATACTTTTCTATGAGGGACATATGTAAATATACACTGTAAAAAAATACATGTAAAATTACAACTATTATAATGGGTAATATTTGGACTATATATTAAAAGTGTAGGGGTGACCGGGGCAAATCGGTCAGGTTTTTTTCGGTGCCAATTTTTAACAACAAAATAAATACTTGTAGTTAAATGTGGTATACCATTGTAAAGAGTGAACCTTTAGCTACAAAATTTATATGGAAAATTTTTGTCTACGTCGCTTTGTTTAACCGGTATAGAGCAAAAACGACAACGGTGGAAAAATCGAAATCTCAAAAATGCCGGGGTAAAATCGTCACTCCATAAATACATAAGTCCGATTATGAAAACTGATAGGATACATTTTATTAATTATTTGGTAATAGAAAAATGTAAACATTTATTAATTAAAGTGTTAAAAAATTTCATTATTTTGTGTTTTTGTGTGTGTGTACGGATTCTATAACTCAAGAACTAATCAACCAAATATTAAAGAAAAATATACGAAATAGGGGTAGAAAAGACTGAAAAATATAACAAAATTATAAAATTTGCCAATATTATAAAGGTCCACCCCGGGTGCTTACTGACCGATTTGCCCCAAACACAAGTTTCAGGTTTTATCGCCCACGAAATATTAGACATGAACGATAATGAAAAAACTACACTGGATTCGTGTTCAGCATGCATTACTCTTTATAATCACGTACCTGGAGATTTGGAGAGCAAATATTATTGTAGATATTACACAATTTCCACGCGCAGAAAATTTCACTTTTACCTTCCGAAAACACGTTTGCCCTCGTAAAAATCATAACACGGCAGGTAATCTGCCGAAACTCCGTTGGTCTCATGGGTACCATAAGACGCGTTTACAATGTTAATAGCGAGTTCGCACAATATACAGGTTCCGAGATATTTGATTTGACACTTTTACCCCGTTGACCGATTTGCCCCGGTCTCCCCTATATTTACGCACATACAGTAAAGAAACTTGTAAATAAAACTACTATCTTATATGGTAAGAAAGCTGCTTGAATAAGTGTGTATTTACATCATTTTAAATTGTGTATTTACGATAAAATCCAAAATTATACATTTAATGTTGTAATTTTTCATCAGATATAAAAAAGTATTTACACAACAAAAGGTAAAAATACTAATTTTCGTAAAAGTACATAAATCCTGTTTTTGTTATTAATACTTAATAGTATAATTGATACACTTATTATGTATGTAATTTTACTTACTTTTTATTACAGTGTATCATGTGGCTTCCAACCTGATCCATTAGATCTAGGAAAAAGAAATTATTAAAATAAATAAATAAGCTCTATTATGGATATTTTTTGCAACTTTAGAATTTTTGTTTATTTGTAAATTATATTTACTTTAATTATAATATTAAGACCGTCACGATATACAACCAACAGAAGGAGAAACTGCCATTTACAGTCCAAGCTTGGATCTCTCTCTCTTTCTCTCTCTCTCTCTTTCTCGTAGCTTAATAATATTTTTATATGTATTTTATACGTAAATTTTCCAATTTGTTAAATTGCGCGCCGATTATTTGTCAGACTTAAAACACAGTTCTTGTTGGAACATTAAAAATCTCCCCCCCCCCCCCCTCCCTAATTAAATCAATATCGATTTAATTTTTAAAATCACTGAAAGAAACTTATTGCGAAAAATATTATCTCACAATCAGCCAGGGTTTGAACCTAGCTGGAATCTCCCGCATTCCGTGTCGGGCGTCGTACCAATTCGACCACTGAGCATGTGGTAATATTTATCGCAATAACAAATTAATAATAGTTTAAACGTCTATCTCTCTCATTTTTTATTTTAATATATCTTTTTTAACTTTCTCATATATTTAATTTAACTTTTTTATAGGTCTTAACAGTTTTACGTCTTTGTACTTTATGTGGATAATGTATATTAATTAGATGTGGGAAAACAGTAAAATAATTTATCTGGAGTATCACAAGAATTATTTTTGCAATTTACCACATAACAATATAATTTTGACTTTCTTTAAATTGTTTATTTACATTTTTCCAATTTATTGGAAAGTTAGTGTGTTTTGGGCTAACTTTTTAAACCGATGGCTATGAGCGCCTAAGTTGTTTCGCGAATCCCCTCCACATTCATGCACAAAGCGAATAGTCAAAACTACTTGACAACGCACATTTTTTCATAATTTAAAAAAAAGTGACGTCGAATAGTTACGTATTGCGATAATAAGCTAATCTTTCATTTTTAATAATAACAGTCGTTCTTTCTCGACCCAACTGGCCAAAAATTCAATATATCTAACTCACAACGTTTCGACCGTAATTCGGTCCTTTTCAAGTGAGAAGAGCAATTACAAACTCAATTAACATATCCGCATACATAACGTCCATAACGTCGCTGACATCGTGCCCTAACTACATCATACGAACGTAAAGCTAAAAAATTAAAAGTCGACATTATCGACAATAAAATAACAAAAGTCACAATGAAAATAAAAGACGAAAGACAAAAAGTGTTCCCAAATAAAAACGAACAGAACCGAAAACAAAAAGTGCAGATTAAGTGGCACTGATAACACGTTCGTAAGTCCCAGGTAGATTTTCAGTGTCTTTTTGAAGATTGATTGTGCAATCATATTTTTTGATAAAAAACATTTCCGAGATTTCTCTTTTCTTGAGTTGTCTCTCCTTATATAAAATCTCAGGTTAATGCCAATTGAAATCATGATTGTAAGTGAGACGGTGGTTACTGACAACGGAATGATTGTCGACATTCTTTTTAATATCACGGAAAGTGTTCATTAATGCGTGTCTTTAAGTGCCTTTTTGTTTGTCCAATGTATGTAGCATTACAATTTGCACAATCAATCTTATATACCAACTCAGTCTGTTTAAGATCTTGTAGCTTATCTTTTCCTCTTCTAATAACGCAATCTAACTTCTTCGGAATAGTGAGAAGTACTCTAAATTTAGCGTCACGCATTGTACGGCCAACATCACCGCTGAGACCTTTGACATACGGTATAGTAATAAATTTTATAGGATCTTGGGTTGCATTGTCACAGCTAGAGTCATTACTATTACTATTACTTTCATTTTTATACGCAATATTTTTTTGTTCCGTCAATTTATTGATACTAGACATCACAAACGCGCGCGCTGTTTAGCTTTAATATTATATTATAATTATTATTACAAAGATAAATATAACAGAAATTTAAAGCTCTCGAAATAAATAAACATACATAATCTAGGCAAATGAGAGCCAGGCGCCGCGCTGGGTGGTTGAGCGGTAATAAAATAACGAGTCATTAACGGTCTAACAAATGACTTAATATACTAAATACATGGAAATTCAAAAACGTTTTGGTTCTTTTTCGAACCTACTTCAGTGTATAATACAAAAATATTTAAATCTATCGCTTAAACAATAGAAAACGGCCAAATTTCGAGCAATAATGGTTTTTATTTGAAAATTATAAATGTTTACAATAACATCGCAATATAATACTAATATTTACGTTTCGGCCTTACTTGGCCTTCCTCAAAACATGTCTGTAACAATTAAATAATAAAACCGATTCAATTCTCACTTGTAGTCAAAAACGGTAGTCTCCATGGTCCGTGGTCAACCATGAGTCAATAATTAAAAATATGATGATTACGTCGAAACGAACGCCTGTTAAATCGAGACATCCCACGACTTCACGATGTTCTGTTCCCGCAATCCTCGCCGTAACGCGCCCATGTGTGTCTAATTAATAATTTCCCGTAGTACATCCAACTTAGTGACCAATAAGCTGCAGGTACAACGAAGAATGTTACAATGCTTGTCATCATGGTTGTGTCTGATCAGTGCGAAGTGGTTTTATTATTTAATTGTTACAGACATGTTCTGAGGGAGGCCAAGTAAGGCCGAAACGTAAATATTAATATTATATTGCGATGTTATTGTAGACATTTATAATTTTCAAATAAGAACCATTATTGCTCAAAATTTGGCCGTTTTCTATTGTTTAAGCGTTTGCTTCGATCGAGCGTATCTAATTATTAATTATTTAAATCTATATACAGAAAAGCCAAGCCGACATTGCTGATGACGTTTTCTGTGTGTTCTATAGGTGTGCGGATGTCATGCTTCGTGAATTGACTGTTGCCTGACAGAAAACGTCATTAGCAATGTCAGCTTTACTTCTGTAGATTTAAATATTTTTGTATTATACACTGAAGAAGGTTCGAAAGAGAACCGAAACTTTTGTGAATTTCCATCATGTATTTAGTATATTAAGTCATTTGTTAGACCGTTAAGGACTCATTATTTTATTACCGCTCGACCGCCCAGCGCCTGGCTCTCATTTGCCTAGATTATGTATGTTTATTATTATTACATTACACTATTATATTACACTATAACCCCTTAATACACAAAACTGTCAATATATATACGATAACAGATGCTCTTGAAGTGAGCGCAGTGAGAGAACCAATCGGCATTACGGAAAAGACACAATAATAGACTTCTCATGCCTTGTATTTTTAGATTTTTTGCGACTGCAATTTAGAACAATGTAGCGTGCAAATTAATCACAGGAAGTGATTAATAATAGACTTCCCATGCCTTGTATTATTAGATTTTTTGCGACTGCAATTGAGAACAATGTAGCGTGCAAATTAATCACAGAAAGTGATTAATAATAGACTTCCCATGCCTTGTATTTTTAGATTTTATGCGTGCGAATATAGCGAACAATGTAGCGTGCGAATTGTTTTTTGTTAAATAATTAGCACATAAAGTGATTTTTATGAGACTTATATTTAGGTATTATTCCAAGTAACTCTTTTACACATGGCGTAAGTGGATCGAGTGTAGTGAGGAAAAATGAGTGCTGCCAATTTAACTAAACTTACGATACAAACGTTATTTAAATGCAAAACTAAAAATAAATGACAGATGATCACGAAGTAAGCGCAATGAGAATTAATTGGCATAACGGAGAAGGCAAAATAATATTATAGACTTTTCCCCCCTATGTCTTTTTTAGAAAAGAATCCATCTAAAAATATGGATATGCAAATTCTGTACACTTGCTCAATTTACGCGGAATATTCGTTCCACGTGGTCTTCTTTGTGCGGCTAAGAATCGCGTAAATGGAATTTGCCAGTACAAAAAAAATACGTAAGAGAAAAGGGTGTATGTTGTAACAATATTTATTTTACATTAATTTTGCTTTATTTGCACAAAGTGCAAGAAAGTAAATTTGTTATCCATAAATCAACAAATAATATTGAAGTACCTAATGTTATATAATTGTTAAGTAAATATAATAAACTATTATATTCTAAATGTAATGTAAATTAATATATAAGTAAACGTTATATAAATATTTTTTCTTTATTATATTTATACTAAAGAATGGTTTATGTAAAATAAATTTGAAAAAAAATTGGAATAATAAGTAAAATTAAGTATAAGAACTTTTGGCTTACTAATATATAATAATTACTAATATATTACTAATTTATAATGTTCAATAAATACAATATAGAAACATGTATTTTCTGATTACGTAAAATAAATTTGCGTAAAACTGAGACAGCGTCACGGTAAAAAATTTTTTATTTAAAAAAATATATAAATATATATAATTATGTATGGACAAATTTTTTTTATTACTTCAAACTTTACTTTAGAAAAAAAATGCAATGCGAAAATGATCTTCTTAATCATTTTTAGATTCTTCTTTTTATTCTTTTTCCTGTAATATATACAAACAGAGAAGTTATAGAAGAGAAAAAACATGCATGTTTATATTTTATATATAATTATAGATATATATATTTATGTTTTTATATATTTTTATATATTTTTATATATTTTTATATATTTTTATACAAAAAATTTTTTACCGGCGTATGAAAAGCGCCACGTAAAAAAGAAAGTTATTTATAATACTACCGTGTAAAGAAAATTGCGTAAAAAAGCCAAAAAACCGCAAAAAAACCGTAAAAGAACCGCATATAAATAATACCGCATAAATCGAGGGATGAGTGTACAACATTAGTCTATTTTAATTATTGTTATTTAAAACAAGCGTCAGTCACTTTATTCTTTAACTATAATAACCTTTGTTGATTATGGTACTTCGAATTTGATTAATTTAGATATGTTATATATTTTTATTATTATAATAATTAAATTTTTAAAATTTAATAGCAAAATTTAATATAGGGACTCAATCAGCAAACAATTTTAAAATGCTTTTTAATATATATTGTTTATGAATTATGCATTGTACAATTGATTGTAAAAATAATATTTATTTAATGCTTATTAAATATCTATTTTACATGAACAATTTGTTTAAATAAATTTTTATTCTCTGTGGAAGGTCATGTTAAACTCATTCTTGTAAGATATGTTTTCCAATTATTAAAAAAAACTTTTTAAATGTAAAGCAATTATTTTTAAAAATTGTAAAACAAACGTTTTTTAATAAATAAAAGGTAATTTAAACTATTTTTATTTTTAACGTTTTTTGAAATATTGTTTATAAAATGTTTTTCAACCACTTTTAAAAACCCTCTTAAAAACATTGGTTGCTGATTGGGGAATCTTTAATTAACTTTCTTTTACACAATAGGTAACCTGTTTTTACTTTCTCATTTACATGTAAACGGTGTGTGAATTATGATAATTCAGTCCACTCTTTGGATCTTCATTTCTTAGACATAACTATTGCTGATGTGTTTAATGAAATCGACAACCTCTCGTTGAGCTGCGTTGCTGGTACGGATGGCATTCCACCGTTACTTTTGAAATCATGTATTTATGCGTGTATGTCGCATCAAGATTCTTATGGTTAATTTTTAATAAGTCGCTTACAAGCGGTACTTTTCCGGCACTATGGAAACAGTGTCTGGTTTTTTCCATCATTTTTAAAGAGGGCGATCGTGAAGATGTTTCTAACTTCCGTCCTATTTGTAAACAAAATATAATGCCAAAGATATTTGAGAGTACAGTAGCGAAAGTATAATAGCGAAAACTCGGCTCGCTCTGTAAAAATATAATTATAAAATAACAAAATAGTTTTGTTCCCGGAGGGTCAACATCGATAAATCTTGTTACTTATTACTTATTATGATTAATTTTTTAACATCTGCTGTTGAGAGTGGATTACAGGTTGATTCGGACTATACTGATTTTAAGAAAGCTTTTGACACAGTTAACCACACTGTTTTATTGCGTAAGCTTTGAACGTTCGGTTTTGGGGTTTCTCTCTTGAGGTGGATATCATGTTTCCTTTTCAACAGAATCATCAAGTCGTAAAATATTTTGATGGTCTTTTCAAAATCATCAACGTACTGTCTGGAGTGCCGCAGGGATCTCATCTTGGTCCTCTTTTATTCGTTTTATTCATAAATAACATTGGTAGGTACTTGTTTCAAATTTTGTTATTTTTTATTATACGCGGATGACCTCAAAATATACCGACGGATCAATGGACCTGCGGATGCACTCTTATTACAACATGACTTGAAAGAACTTGAGAACTGATGTATTTGTTCATTAAAGTTGGTGTTGCATCAATAGATTTTATTTCAATTACTGAGTAGCTGATGCTGTTGATATAACATCATTTTTTTTCTGTGTAAATATCGCGAATTTTTCATTTATCTTCTTCATTCGCTTTCGTTCTTTTCTTATTATCCGCTTTTGTCTATGCGTGACAGTCCTCTGCGTTACGGCGATCCGAGTAGGTCAGCTGGATAAAGAAAGCTCTTTCTAGTCGCAGTCGTTCGCGCAGCAACATCGGCCAACGACGATGTCGACAAAGACGACGACGGCCGCACGATGAGTCTCCAGTAGTTTTCACGTTGGTAAATGGTCATTGGATAACGAGTCAATTACGCGGATAAAGTGCGCCATTGTGCGGCGCGGCAGCAATTTTTCTAACCCCGTTCTCCTGTCACAAACGTTCACGGGGTTTGATGGATAACGACTGGTGCCTAATGACGTGCGTTTATTTGATACGGTAGTTAGCACACTTCCTTGTCGTTCCTCTTGCTAATGGAATCAAAGAATAAGACGCAGAATGTATTGATCTCTTAAGAGCTGTAGATTTTAACTTCTTGTAAATATGCGGTATCGTGTAATCTTATAATCGTAGCTATAAAATCGAAAAGATGGCTCGATCAAGAAAAATTAATCTTTGCGAGTAACATTCAGTAAGTCGATTGCGCTGAGAATAATTAAGACAATCGAAATCACATTTATTTTAAAAAATAATGTTTGGTAAATTAGTCATTTATTTATGCATTTTTCAGCATTTCGTTTTTTTACGGTTTCAATATTTAATCCTAATACAGAGTCTAAATTATACAGAGTCTAAATGCGCAATATAAGTCTATAAGTGATAATGAAAATGAACGCTGATGAAAGATAATAACGTGCGAGTGATGATACAGCTGGACGACGGCATAATAACAGCAGCGTGAAAGTGTGATGTTCACTTCTTGATAAAGCGATTACGATAATGACACATCATTATCATCACATGGTACGACGTAGATATATGCCCACGCTCCTGAATTGTTCATTTATTACTAATGTTCGTATCGCTTCGTATTTCCGGTCTGTGTATCGACGAATCTATGAGAACTTGGAGCGGATAAATTTTTTATGGTGTAACGATCAAGCGGCGCCTTTTTTCATATTTTACGCGCAAATTGTTTTTCCTGGATTCTATTGAAAAGAAATGTGTAAAGGTTTTATATCGCAAATTTTTAAATTATTTACGTACGTTTTGTAAATTATTACTTTAAAATACGGATAAATATGAAATAACAAATTGCAATACCTATGGTGCCTCGTGAAACAATATATATTCGCTTTTCCTTCAGAGATAAATTTTTTCACAAGTCTCACGTACTAAAGAATGTATCGCAGGTTTCGCGATACCGGAAATTCACTTACAATTAGTAAGGTGAAATTATTTTGTACAGCTCTCTTTCGTACTTTAAATCAAAATCCCACGATCGGCGCTGTTCGCTGTACTCAAATATAGCATTTATAATGCGGTGTGTCATCGGTAGGGTAGCGGCAGTCATGAGTTATTATTCTCAAGAAAGAGCGTATATACCGTGGTATCGAGTGTTTCTCTTGGCGCGTATACGTCCGTAATATTCGGTTAACCCCGTGCCCGTGATCTTTGGAAAGTTAACGATAGGTTCGGTACCACCGGAACGTTTAACCCCTTCTTCGTTCAGCTTTATTATGAATATACCCCGGATACGCGTGAGCACTGCTTCGCACGCCTTTGCATTTATCTTTCTTTTATTGATTCTCTTTCATCGAGGTCGAATTGCACTCTACAACTGATTTGCGATTGACCGCACGAATCAAATCACTTGTTTAATAACGATCTCTTTGAATTTGAGATGTGCAGTATTCGCATAAATTGTATAGACCGCACCCGCGAAAAAAAGTTATATATGTTTTGAATATAATTTATATTAGTTATTTATATGAACAAAATTAAACTCAAATAAAAACTAAATATTAAATATAAAAGTAATTAAATTTGAATATATTCCAAATATAAATCGAAATTAAATTTAAATAAGACCTTGCTATTGGATTTCACTTGTCCAGGCGCATATATGGATTATATTAATATTTAATAAGCATCTAACCAACCTGAGTTTAAATTTTATTTATATTTGGAACAAATAAGATTTTAATTAACACATTCAAATTAAATTTTTATTTAATTGAAAGTATTCCCATTGACCCATCATATATTCATATTTAATCAAAAATTGTAATGCATAAGATTTTAATAAACCTGCGAGTTATGTTAGTCTTGCGTTGTAGTCTATTAGGTTATAGGTTCATTATTGAATCTATTTTTCTCATTATTAACCACAAATCTGCATGGTTTATTATGTTTTACTGTCTGTATGGTCGTGGTCAAAAAGGTTGTCCGACTTTTTTTTATAATTTTTTGAACGCATTCTGTCATGTGAGAGTTGATGGTCCCTGCTCACGGCCATAACCTAAAGTTTCGCAGTGACATATTATCGGAGCAGATGGACAATCTATACAAGGTGTCGGAATAGTTTAAAATACCAGAAGAAGTATAAGCACGTGTATTTTGACGCAAGGAACAAAGCCAGTCATAAAGAGGAAAAAAGAGAAGAGGAATATGAGCAGAGAATGGTAAGTAAAATGACCAGTGACCAATATTAGAAAAGAAATGTAAGAAATAATAATATACCCATATAAATATTTATATACCTATATAAATAACTTTAGACAAACAATTTTTATTAACAATTATCAATATGACAATAAAAATATGCATAATTATGACATAAAATATATAATTAAAATAAATTAATACAATAGCATATAATAAGTAATAACTATTGCAGTAATTGTTATGCATTTGAAGCAAAAGAAATGACATTGTATGCAGAATTATTTTAAAGAATTCTAGTATATTATACATATTAGGCACATCATATATAGTTTCAGGAGGAGAAGCGATGAGATTAAGCAAAAATGTTATGCAAGAAATTGTTGGTGCATTCCCTGGTATAGATGAGGCAATGAGCTATGCAGAAGTTATGAAGTAAATTTGCCATTTTTATATTTCTTATTTTTGTAAAACATTAATAGGATAATCTACCTTTCTAGTAAACTAAAATTGTAGATACATCTTAGATCTTCTATTCTCTATTTCCTTTTTTTTTTATTTTAATTTTTTTACATACTGGTTCTAGGCTTGTAAAAGGAATGAACTTCTCTCTTGTGGTGTTTGATACTGCACCTACTGGGCACACATTGAGGCTACTATCGTTTCCGCAAGTGGTTGAAAAAGGATTGGGAAAACTAATGCGTTTAAAAATGAAGATTAGTCCCTTTATCACACAAGTTAGAATTAATCCATGCTATTTTGAGTATTTTTCCTAAAATTAATACATATTAGGTATATCAAGTGTCCTCCCCAAATTATTTAAATTGAAAAAAGATTGTTCTTTTATAGATAAGTTCGTTGTTGGGATTAACGGATTTCAATGTAGATACATTCTCCAATAAGATGGAGGAAATGCTTGCTGTCATTCGACAAGTTAACGAACAGTTCAGAAATCCCGATCAGACAACGTTTATATGTGTTTACATAGCAGAATTTTTGTTGCTTTATGAGACAGAACGACTTCACAAGAATTAACAAAATATGGTATTGATACCGATAATATTATAGTGCTAATATTACCGATAATATTATAGTGATAATATTATAGCTCTAGATATTTATCTTGAATTTTATATTTATCTTCTATATGCAAGATATCAGTTAATAAATATATAAGAAATCGCGTTATACAGTCAGAATATTGCATACAAGTCCCGCAACCATCCCCAGTATCAGATACTAGTAATTGGAAGAAGATATTGAACGATAATTCTATGTGTGAAATTGGAAATTATTTACTTTTATAAATGTTTTCTTTGACTGTTTTGTCCTTATATTTAGTGATAACGGAAGTTAATAATGATCTGATAGAATTAGACAGTATCGGCGAAAATGAATAATCTCCAATTCTAAAAAAAAATTCTTGTTCTGTTACTCGATCCATCCGAAAATTATACTTACATTCATTAATAATTATATTAACAGACTCACTAGCATAACTAATGCTGACTAAAAATTGCGTAATGGCAGTTTGACAATAATTAATCCAAGACGACTACTGAAGATCTATTATTAAACTTTTTAATCGAGATTTTCCGTAGCCATGTTGTTAAATGTTTTACAAAGTATTGTAAATTATTGAGTAATATTGCACTAGCAGAAATAACTTCTTGCACTAGAATAAGCAAAAAGTACAGTATTAGTTAGAATAATACTTTAGAAATCGTCATAATTTATAAAAAGGTTAAACGAATATCGTGGATATTATATTAATAGTCATCCATATAAATATCCAATTACTCTAACATATCTATCTTTAGTAATCCAAAGTCATTAATTTGCTAATACATTTGCTAATTCTTACAGTATTCAATTATTTTAAATCTTCAAGGTTATAATTAGTCTAAAAATACGGGTTGTCTATAAACATTTATGGCAAATTTGCAACTCATTAAGAGTCTAGAAACAGGCGGTGTTATCAAGCATTCAAGAGAAATGTAACATTCTCGCGGAAAGATTAAAATCTTCGGTTGGCACTTGCCATCGTTCGTTCCAGTCGATTTTGTTCCTGTACGACAAATGCGAACACATAGAAAGACGTGTCACACGTTCGCACCTTCTGGAGACCGACCAATAAACAAAGTCCTCGGGACATTTATAGAGATATCCCTGTAAACTGTTTCGGGTGTCGCGTTTACATTTGTAAAAGGTATTGCTGCAACCTTGCCGATAAGGAAAATGTCCTTCTTGCGGACAAAGCTGATTCGACGATACCTTTACCTAAAATCAAAAGAATATTTTACAATGAATGTTTTCAGTTACAAGTTTACTTACAATTGGTTGATTAAAATTTTCACTTACAGGTGATAAAGCATTGTCTTCCAATCTTCGATAAAATCTGGCGCTTGTTCTGGTGCCCAAGCATGGCTGAGTGCTTTCACTTGCGGGTAGACATTGAATCTTTTTCTCATCGAAAATTGTATTCTCTGGGCAACTCAATACGAGGATCTTGATTTCCATGTTGCCTCTGGAGGTACACTGATAGAATAGATTGCAATATTTCGGATGCCTTCGGAAGCCGGTGGGACAAACCAGAGTGATTTGTTCGTCGGTCAAATTGCCTATGGCGCAAGGCGCCGCTCCTGGTACCGCTGTTGCCGATTCCGATGATTCGGTCGTTTGTTCCTGAGATTCCGTCGTGGATTGCTCCTGCGACTCGGTCGTCGATTGCTCTTGAGCTTCTGTACTGGATGGTTCGTTTTGACTCTGTCGTCGCTTGCTCTTGGGATTCAGTCGTCGATAGTTCCTGGGATTCAGTCGTCGATTGTTCCTGGGATTCTGTTGTAGACTGTTCCTGAGACTCGGTCGTAGACGTTTCGGATCCTGTGTAAGCAGCAGCTTCAGTTGTGGCTTTGCTAGTCTGTTCAGAGGTGCTTGATTCGGTAGTGGCTTCTGTGGTGGCAGATGATTCAGTCGTAGACTCTGTGCTCTCGGTACTCTCTGGCATACTTGATGTCGTTGATTCGGTACCGGAAGCAGGAGTGCTTCCTTTTGAAGTAATCTCAACGGATGAAGGCGTTGTACCAAGCTCTGTGGCGCTTTCTTCTGTTCGCTGAGCTGTGTTCTGCGTTATAGTTGATGTCGATTGTGCAGGTGTTCCAGATTGAGTTGTGGATTCCACGTTGCTCGAAGTAATATTTCCAGTCGTACAATCTCTCGCGGGATAAACAGATTCGGGATAATTACATACGCTGATGCTGGAATCAAAAATAGTGCCCGGTGCGCAGTCAAAGTGATATACGTTGAAACCATTGCCATTATTAACGCAGCGATAGAATTTGTCACATCTAGTCGGATGCGGATAAAACCCTTCGTCGTTGCATATTATTCCGTTACTCGGCTTTTGTGTCGCACAATCGGGTACGTGTGACTCAGTAGACGAAGACGATTCCTCGCTTGATTCAGAAGTAGATGAGGATTCAGACGAGGATTCGGATGAACTTTCTGTACTGGAGCTTCCAGGCATTTGAATCTCTTCTGGTTTTCCCGAGGCAGGACTTTCGCTAGTACTAACGGGCGTGACAGTAGTTGTTGATGATGATTCTGTTTTGTCTGTCTCTGATGTAGGTGATTCGGTAGATATCTCACTTGGAGCACCAGCAGTTGTAGCGCTTTTGGTAGAAACTGGAACTGGAGACGCTGAAGTAGTTGCAATGGTTTGACTAGAAACAGTTGTAGAACTACTCGTGACAGGAGGAAGTCCAGATGTGGGTTCAGAAGTACCGGGACTAAGGCCTTGATCGATTTTATTGCTGTCTGATGAACATGAAGTTATTTTCTCGATATGATTACACGTTTGTATTGATTGATCCCATGCTGTGCCAGGACCGCAGTCGAATTCGTATTTTTGATAACCGGATTGGCCTTGTACACAGCGATAGAATTTTTTGCAATTATTACGATCCGGGAAGAAACCTTCTTCAGTACACTCAGACTTCCCATTCTGAGGTGAAGAGGCAGTGGACGATGCAGAACTTGGCCCAGTAGTTGTAGCTTTTGTACTAGTATCCGGTGGTAAATATGAAACAGATTTAGATGTCGGTCCAGACGCGCTGGTTGCAGTCGAGGGTGGCAAGTAAGATGTAGAAGTAGTGGTCATTTGTGTTGCAGGAGGAATATAAGAAACAGATTCAGGTGTCGGTCCAGACGCGCTGGTTGCAGGCGAAGGTGGCAAGTAAGACGTAGAAGTAGTGGTCATTTGTGTTGCAGGAGGAATATAAGAAACGGATTCAGTAACTTGCATTGTTGAAGACGGATATGTACTACTGGGTGGCAAATAAGAAGTTGACGTTGTCCGAGATGGTGTGATGGGATTTCTCGTAGTGCTGACAGCTTGAGTCGATGATTGTGTCTTTGGTTCTAAAGATGTTGGTGAGAAGGTAGAGCTTCCAGGAGATTGCGATGGTAATTTACTTGTATCTGGTCCGTTGGAACTGTCTATTTCATTCAGCGAAGTATCGGGTTTGTCTGTAGTTACACCATTCGCTTCATTGCAACTTGGTACAGCATAAGCATGATTACAAGTTTGAACGGACGAATCCCAGACGGTTCCAACACCACATTGAAAGTCATATTTTGTGAAGGAGGACTTGCCATTATCGACACATCGGTAAAACTTGCGACAATTTTGTGGATCAGCAAAAAAGCCTTCTGCTGTACAAAGACCTAAAACAAGATTTTATTTATACTAATATAGTAAAACTTTAGTTTCTATACAGTATTTTAAATCATCGTACCTGGCGAACTTGGAGTTCCTTGAGAGCCTGCTGTCCCTGGACCCGCGGAGCCTGGATTACCAGGCGAACCTGGAGTTCCTTGAGAGCCTGGTGTCCCTGGACCCGCGGAGCCTGGACTACCCGGCGAACCTGGAGTTCCTTGAGAGCCTGGTGTCCCTGGACCCGCGGAGCCTGGACTACCCGGCGAACCTGGAATTCCTTGAGAGCCTGGTGTCCATATGGGGGAAGGAAGATCTTGCACGTTCGAATCAAGTTCATTCTCAGAACTGCCACATTCAGGCTGACCACTATCTTCCGGATGCGTACAAATGTACAATGTTGGAGAACACCGTGCGTACTCCGCATTCAAATTTGAAGGTCGTCAACGGGCTGCCGTTGCCCCAATCTACACATTCTATAGTAAGTCCTGCAGTCGCGCGGATCAGGATGGTAACCCTCTTCTCTACATTTAAAGGGAGCATTGCTCTGTCTGTATTGGTTTTGATTATACCCGTAATAATCTGCAATTTAATATGGCTAATAAGCATTAAAATTTAATTTAATTTTTAGTTGATTAAATAATAATTATTTCGTAAAATGTGCAATATTTTCTCTGGGTTTTAATTAAAACCAATTTTCAAAATAACACAACTTGATCGTTAAATAGAGCAGATTGTAAAGTAATAATTTTAGAGATTTGATTGCCTGTAGCATTTATTTTATATATAATCATATCTACAGAATATATTCTTCTTGTTCTCAATTTTTGGTTGTCATGTTGCGAAAATAAATATTTATTTTCATCTGCATATAAACTAAATTGATTGATTGATTGAGTAATGATTTTTATAATCGCAGCCTTTGTTGCAAAAAAATTGATTAAATGTCACTCGGCATATTCTAGTAAATTACGTGTAGGTATACTTAAAATATATATATATGTATCTACAATATTATTGATCTGACACAATGAGTATTAATCAATTCTTAAACATTCAATATTGATTATTCTAAATTTTATGTCAAAACGAAATGGATAATTAATCGATGATTTTTGTGTTTGTTAAAAAACGTATCTTCTATTAATTTCTTTAGAATAAAATATAGTATTTTTCAATGATCTTAATTTATGGTAAAAACTGAAATATATATAAACTAATTATTAACTAATTTCATATATAATATACATTTCGGTAAATATGCATATTAGGTCAAACCTCACCGATGACCTTGACATATGTTGTCGAGGTCACTCTCCTGAGTGACCTTTAGAAGGTTTTAGCCGGCGGTCTATTAAAAAGTTATAAACAAAAGAAGTTTGACAAATATAGCAGTTATTTTGAGTATTGAAAGGCATAAACGACCTTGATCTTGCCATATGTTTTTAAGGTCACCCTCCTGAATAACCTTTAGAAGGTTTTAGCTGGCGGTTATTGTTTATTAAAATGTTATAAACAAAAAAAATTTGGTGGGGAAAATTATTTAAAGCAGTAAATTGTTGGTATAATCATGGCAAAAGCATGTTAAAGCTTTGTTAAAGCAAATAATAGTTGGTTATTGACAAAAACCTATAGGTTAGTGACGCGCTTTACAAGTATGTGCTTTCTAAGTTGAAGCACATACTCTCTATTCTCTGCTTTAAATAACTTTTCTTTCAATATACAACAATTCGCTACTTTAACTAACTTTGATCCTTCGTTCATACATGTACTATTTCAACATAAATATCAGTCATTTATGTCTATTAGTACTCAAAATAACTGCTATATTTTAGGCCAGTCATATTAGACATCGAACCTTCCAATTACTCTTTTCAGGTTGCAACCACCATGAATTGCTTTAATTTAAGGTGCTGTAAGTGGGATTAATTTTGCTTCGCATAATTAATGCGCATTAAAAAGTTATTAACAATATTATCTACAAAAAACGCGATTTTTTTTATTTTTTCTCAAATATCTCGAAAACTAAGCAAGATAGGGTAACTAACTATACGTACCTTTTTTGTAGAGCGTAAAATTATCTACAATAATGATCTGAACAACATTTATCGTCAAGTCAGTCGTTTAGCTTGCACGCGCCGTCAAAGTCCGAGACTCGAATCTCGAAAACCCTCGATTTCATCGTTTTTTTTATGTTGCGTCGGTGATTTTTTTCAGTCATTTAAAATGGAATTAAAAATTCCCAAAAAATCACACATCATCTGAGAACTACAAAGAATACTTTTCAGGGTGTAACCAATTTTTTAGACCCTTTTTTTTAGACCCGTTTTCTGTAATCTTCTTATAAGAATTTTAAAAATTTTTATTTCAACTATTTTTTCTTCGTTGAACTATTATAAGTAAAATATATGGTACAAGAAGTAAAATAGTGCAACACTTTTATTTACTACCATTTTTATAAAAATTCCAACAATGTTTTAGGTTTTAAGGCAATTTGAATTTTTCAAAAAATGTGTAGAAGTTCTAACTTCCGCAAATTTTAAGATATCGGGTTAAATTTTTTTAAATGAATAAAGTATCATTAAAGAATAGTTGGCTTTGGTTTTGATGAGAATTGGTGAAAGGGTTTATTTTCTACTGAACTTTAAATTAAAAAAAATTTTATGTAAATTTTTGAATTTTTTATAATTATTTTGTAATTTTTAAATAGGGTTTTTTCCAATATTGAAAACATGGAGAAAAATAAAAATGCTTATAAAATTATAAAAGCAACTTAAAATAATTAATGTTTATAAGGCAGAATTTTTTTAAAAATGTGTGCAAATTAGAAACTTGCTCATTGCTTTCTCGCGATTTTTTTCGCTTATAAAACTCTATGAGGAAACCAATTTTGCTGATTTCTCATCATAAAATAAAGGAAGTTTTATGTGCGCAAAAAATGGTGAAGATAGTAATGTGCAAGTTTCTAATTTTCACACTTTTCGATGTTGTTTTACTGAATGATCTCTCTTATTGTACTAAATAAAATATATATTAAATTGGCTTTAACTGTGCAGAAAATTAGTTAAAGAATAAATTAACATAAATTAACAAAAATTTATTTTTTGTTTTTTTTTATTACATATTTTTATTTATGTAATTATTTTTTTTATTCGTTCAATTTTTTTTACAGACATTTGGTTTTGGAGACTGTTACCGACCGAATGTCGGGAGATGCTGCCGACCGACGGGGCTGTCGGACCATATCGGACTCTGTGCTACCGACCGTTGTTGAAGACTTGAACTTGAACTTCGCTGCCGGCGGACTACCGGGCTTTCCTACCGACCGACTGTCGGATTTCGCTGCCGACGGGAACTGTCGGGCTTCCTTGGCGACCCTTGCTGGCCTTGCTGCCATGCCGGTGTGAGCGACCGGACTTCGAGATGCCGACCTGTTGTCGGGCTTTGCTGCCGACCGGAACTGTCGGGCTTCTTGCTGGCCTTGCTGCCATGCCGGTGTGAGCAACCGGACTTCGAGATGCCGACCTGCTGTCGGGCTTTGCTGCCGACCGGAACTGTCGGACTTCCTTAAGACCCTTGCTGGCCTTGCTGCCGGTATGTGCGACCGGGCTTCGAAATGCCGACACGTGGTGCCGGGCTTTGCTGCTGCCGCTAGCGTGGAGGGACCCTTCCTCTCGCTGTGCAGGTATCCCCTTTCCGACTCTCGGTGCGTCGAGTGGACCTTCGGAACAGGGGGTGGCCGGATGGCCGAGAGACATTCGCCAGATTTGCCTATATATGCGTACGAGCTCACGACCAAGCGCTCGCGAGAAAGTCTCGCCCGCCTGTGACCTCTGTGATGCAATTAGCTGGTATGGTGGACGAGCTGCCGCTTAATAGGGGCGCACAAGGCCCTTATTTATTTACTAAATTCTATCGAATTAACATTGGACTGATCGTGGATCATCCGTGCTTTAAAGATTTTACTTACATATTTGTTTATTTTTGCCACAATTTATTTACTTACATATTTGTTTATTTTCTAGTAATAAAGAATTTTTGAATATTTTTATTCTCGATAATTACATGCTCTATATATTTAAATTGGAATAGGATTTGTAATATTTTTGTAAATCCATTTTTATAATAAATAATAATATATATAATTTAAAATACTTAATATACAATTAATATATTAATGAAACAAGAATTATTAGAAATTTTTTGTCTTACATATGTAAGTATGTAAATACGTAATGGTTGCATTGATTTGCTTTTCTACTAATTTTAATTTGAGTTATCTCTTATTGGAAATATTTTTTGGATAACTTTGACAGTTTGCAACACGAATACACGTATGACATTCAGGTATTCAATAAAAGTATTTGTTTTTTAAAGAATCGAAGTAGATTGCGACATTTTCTTTATTTTATTTTCTTTATATCAATTTTACTATTTATTTATGCTCAACTTGAATTGCAAAGGTTTGACCTAATATGCATATTTACCTAAATTTCTTTATAATTTTATAAATAATTCTAATAAATTATCATAATTAATTAATAAAAGATGAAGATTTAAAAGAGTATGTAATAACGTATGGAACATCGCATTTTTTTAGAATTGTATGACGTACCCACGGAATATATTTAATGCGAATAAATCGGCCGTATTCGATTGAAATGTACAAAATACTAGCAAATCTTGTAATATTCACAAAATGTGCAATAAAATTAAACCTAAGGGTCCATTAAACATTCGAGACCGCAATTTGACAGCTTGCGTACGTAATTTACTCTCGATGTTTTGTAATATATAGCTATAGCATATACGCCTAACTGTAAATTGCGCGTTAACTTTCAAATTGACTAAAATAGCGAGGCACATCGTCCCAAAAAATTAATTGTATATGGACTCACTCCCGAAGCGCGATCGTTGTTTCGTTTGGCGCGCTCTGTCCAGCAATCTGGTTTCTATTATAATATATGCTTTGATATTATATAACTACGCTCTGTATTCGCAAGTGCATTTAACGTTAAATACAATTATATTTAGTAATGCAGTTCAATAAAAAAGTAAAATCTCAAAGTTGAGAGAGCGAGAAAGACAGGTGGAAGGGAGAAAGAGGGGAGCGAGGGGATAAGGGAAAAAGACGAAAAGAATTGGAAGAGGTAGACGGGAAGGGAAGGAGAAGGGAAAGATAGAAATAGAACTCTTAATGCATTCGGAAGAAAAAACTAATATACGAAGAGATAATATAAGCAAATTGAATTAAATTTCTAATAGAATTAGGATAAGTTTAAAAAGCTAATTGTAAGAATATAAGCAATTGTATAATCCTAAGAGAAACAATACATACATATTATTCTGATATTCATAACCCTAATTTTAACAATATTTACCGCGTTATTTGTCATATAAAAAATCTTTTATTCCATTTAAAATTGAGTATGTCGTCAGAACTTTTAGCTCTCAAGCGGATTTTTGTAATTAAACATTGCATTCGTTATATTGCGGAAAAAAATTGTAAATGAAACCACAGGTAGTTTTTACATTTTTTAATTGCTTTATCAAAGGATTTTTCAAATAATTGAATACAAACTTGACATAAAAACTAATAAATTAAAAGTGGCGAAGTTATTATAAAGTATATAAAAACTTTTGCTCAAACTTATAATATAAAAGTTTTTTAGATTACTAAATATACCGGGTGGACCAAATGAGTCTATAATGGGAAAAATCTCGAAATAGAGGTTAGATACAGCAAAATGTTTCAGACAAAAGTTGTGTGGTCTAAAGGGGGACATAAGATGGTGGCAATGATTTGACTTTGGATGGTCGTTTGAAGCTCACATGAACGTCACCTTCAATTTCTACGGAACCCCCTATAAAGGTGCGCTTACATCTATCGTAAATGATTATCGTAAGCTCCTTACGATGATCGTAACGCTCGTCGTGACAGTTATCGTAGCCTCATCGATGAGTTGATTCAACTTGAACTCTGACGATTATGACGCTTGTCTAGCGTTACAATAGTAACCTAATCTGTCAGCCTTCTCGACGTGCGAAGAAAAAGATATATTGTTTACCAGAGCTTCTTTGCTTACGACCACGATCGCAGCGTTACGATAGATGTAGGCGCACCTTGTAGTATATCGTTTGAAAGGGCACAAAATAACAAAAATTTTGGTGAAAACCAGAGGTCGATATGTTGACCCGTTCGGTAGTTATTTAGGGTTAAAAATTGACATTTTCCAACTTTGAGCTTAAATAACTCCTGAACTGATCAACGTATCGACTTCTGGTTTGCGCTAAAATTTTTTTTATTTTATGCCCTTTCAAACGGTATACTGCAATATTGGGGGGGTTCCATTTCAAATTTTTGAGTTGCAGTCCCCTGGGACACTAAAAAATTTTAAGTAAAACCCCCATATCATCAGTAATCATCAGAGATTGAAAGACTCCGTCTCGTATTAAATTTCTATTCTGCGTCAATTAAACTCCTAAAATAAAACTTCTCCAATAAAACGGTCTCGATTTAAATTCTTGCGCTTTTTAATTTCTAATCGCGGCCGTCGTAACTGTAGGTATACTATTATAGATAGAGATGCAGGTATAAGGTAGGAACAAAGATAAAAATTAGATAAAAATCGGATAGGTAGAAAAACAAATAAGTATAAGGGTACAAATAGGTAGGGATCTATATACAGGAGTGATTTTGACGATGGAAAGAAACTTCATTAATATTATAATTGTAAGAAATTTTGAGGTAGGAATAAGTAAGCAGGTAGGGTAGGGTACGGGTAGGTAGGGATAAAGCGGGAGGGTGTGATTCAACAATAAAAGAAAATTAATTTTTTTTATAATTTTAAGAAATTGAAATTTATTTATGTAAAATTGTAGTTGTGTACGCAATTGGTATTTGTGAGCAATTAAATTAAATTTTTATTTTACATGTTAATACATTTTAATGTAAAACAAATTGTATAAAAGATGATAAATAATAAAGAAGTAGAAAATAAAGCATTTTTAAAGAAAAGAGGACCGCTGAATCGGAATCGGCGGGGATGGTGGAGGGCCTCTACAGGTTGGCCCATTTCTATCGAACGAAATTTTATGGTTACAATTGAAAATGTAACTTTTAAAAAAATTATTAGAAATATTTATGGGCCAAGTTTAGCCAAACTACATTCAATTGCAAAAATGTCCGGTAAAAGCGGGTTCTCTTAATAAAATACACAGCGTTATTAATTATATTAACAAGTTGGTAACGTATAATGTAAATATAAGTGATTAAATTAACGAAAGAGATGCCCTTTTTTTAATTAATGAAAGAGATGGTTCTTTTCGGAAAAAAATCAAAAATTCATGAACATGACACGGAAGAGAAATACAAAATCATGAATATTATATCACAAGGTAGTGGACATATAGCACGGAAAAGATAAAATCGTATTTATAAAATCGTAGACATTTTGTTTAAATAATGAGAGATAGAGAGAGAGAGAGAGTCGAGTAATCGAAGTACATATCGCTCTGTTCAACCGGCATGGTCCGAAAACGATCGCGCGAGTCTCGATCTTCATCTTGCCTTGAAGCGTTCACTATGACAACGTTAATATTGATTAATTAGTGCTCTTTTTTCTGGTGCATTTTCATTCTAAAAAAGTTTGTAATATTGATCGGACGGGTTATATTCTCTTGTGACGGAACACTAAATATCTCAAGCTATAATACAAGAAACGATTGCATCGAGAAGAAGGGGATTGATAACGTGGAGCCATCTCCACCAGTGAATTCGGCTAGCTCGTGACTCTTTGCTTCACGGTAAACGGACGATACTCTTGATTTCTATTTAGAATCCTTGGTATGTATCTCTTGGGGTATTTCCGGTGGGATTATTCTCGTCCTTATTATTCTCTCAATAATCACTGTTGGCTTATAAATCTAGAATCTCGTAAGAGATGTGGAAATAAGGACATACCGGAAATACATAATTCTCTCAATTCATTGCCGCTGCGCAATAGAATGTGATAGCGGGATCGTATATGACGATCTCCGCGTGGAAAGCTCTAACGAAAAGATTTCAGAAACTTCTATAAAAGAGGTTCTCTATTTATTCGGAAAGACTCGGAATATCTCTTTAATAATCGGAAAATCTCAGAACATCTCTATCAAAGAGATCGACCACGCTTTATTTCCAGGAATCTGCGTTAAGAATAAAAGGTATGTTACTTCAATCTCCTCAGGATCATATACAACAGATACTTACAACTGGACCTGTCTATAAGAAATACATGAATTCGCCATCTGCGATCGACATCCTGTAAGATCTAACATTTTAAGATGCTTCAACCATACGATTAATGTCAATATAATTTCAATAATAATGTTTGATTAAATGCTCACTATAACTTCCAAAAAGATTACTCTCTCTATCAAATCTCAACAGATTGCTTGAAAACCTTGATATCTTTCAGTCATATTAAATGAATCTTGCATACAGTTTTATTAATATATATCTCAATAATGATTTAACTAAACACTTAAAGATTATTTAAGTAATTATGATATTTGCCTATATAACTATTTTCTTACAAGGATGTAAAACATAGATATTCTGAAATAATGTCTTAAATGTCTTGAATTTGTTAATGAATATATTTTGATGTGTAGTTCTAAGAATTATTACTGATAGGAAGATCATTATCTAATGCTTAATATGAAATCTCTTGATATTTATGGATAAATAAATACTCAAACATAATTTAAATAAAATACTAGTTTTCTCGATTCTAAGAAAGTGAAAAGATTGAATCTAATTAATTATCATAAGATAAACAACTCAAGGTCAAGCATCAGCTGATTTTTCCTTCATATGAATCTCTAATAAAATATTCTTAGATTATTCTTAGATTTCTGAATTGTTAATCTCAAGCTTAACTGCATATAACTTATTAGAACTAATATCAATAATCAAGGTAATGATCTTCTTAAACTCTAACTATGTTATATTAAAACTGAGAACTGTTTTCCTCATATACAAAACTATTATGTCTAATATGAAATTATATTCTTCTTTCTGGAAACTGAGAGTTGAAATTTATTCGGTGGTGTGTTGTCTTTCTCTATAGCACTCTTTACGATCAGGCTTGGTTAAAGCTTGTACAAACACATTTTCTTCGGGATTCATAGACATTGGCTACGTAGTTCAAGGTATACATTTTGAGGACGTAGAAGTGCTTCAAAATAAAGTAAGGGCACAATGGATGGAATAGAGGTAAAGGCCATCACACACAAAATGCATAGCGTAGCATAAGCATAGCATAAGACCGCTGGACCAATGAGCATCTCATGTAAATTAATATGACGATACTTTATGCTGGATGCTCATTAGTCCAGCGGTTTTATGCTATGCTTATGCTACGCTGTGCATTTTGTGTGTGATGGTCTTATCAGGGAATAGAGAGAACAGTTCAATATTAACATATGCCATGCATTGTGCACATGGCATACAGAATATAGAAAAAAATTTCATCACTGTTGCTTGAGCGTGCGATATTCCTCTGTTCCTCTATTCTGTGTTAATGAATTAATTTCATATGTTAATGTTGAACTGTTCCCTATTCTCTATCTTCTGTTCCCTATTCCATTCATTGTGCGCAGTCCCTATAATAGCTAAATTGCGCTTATGGCCTCTCTCAAGCTTCTCTTTGGCAAAAGCGCGGCAAGAAGCGACGCGATAATCAATAAACTACTGGTTATTACGGAAGACCAGCACGTTGATTGGCTTTCGCGTCCCCTTTTGCTACGCAGCAAGCATTTCAGCGTCCTGGGTGTGCCAAGAACCATATTACAAAGCCATCAGTGTGCCCTTATTTGCGCATGCGAAATGCGGTTAACGACAGCTCGAGATACAATAGTGTAGTATGTACGTAACATATGGGTGCAAAGCCGGCTCCTGACTCAATTAGATCGGTTAATACGTAAGTATTACTAATTTAAAGTATTATTTATTATTTCTTTACTTTTTAAATATATAATATAAATTTAAATATTAAAAAAGGAGATAAGAAGAAATAGGAAGTTTAAAAATATTTGCGACTACATGGAACATGGAGATATTTTTAAAGGATGGTCACCTTTCCATCCTACAGAGGAATTTATTTTGTGCATAAAAATGTGATTACGAAGTTATTTTTAAACACCTTCTCTTTACCTCTTATCTCTTTTATGTTAATATTTTATATAGAATAATTAACTTCCTGTATTTCCAAATAATATGTGTAATTGTGTATGTATTTTACTTGGCACTCACTCTCCTTGGTCATTTTCCTCTACACTGTTGATTAAATTTTTAAACTGCGTACATAATTCTTGAATGTCTAATGTCTATTTCTGCCAATAGTAGATTAACTTTAATCTCGGTTCAACTTACTTTTTATCTTTTTCTAATTTTTACAACTAAAAAAGGATAAAAGGTAAATTAAATCAAGATTAATTAATCTATATATTCATAGAAATAGACATGGATAAGGGACCTAACAGCACCCCTTTTTTGATGAACTTGATACTTCATACGAAATCTCTTATACGCGCATCACGCGCATGTGCGAGAGGATTAAATAATGCATTATGTGCGAACGGAATACACCCGGTAGCCTCAAGTAACCCGCCGGGCCACTGGGCACGCCCCACGAGACGCGCATGAGTAGCTTCGCTGAACGGTTTTATTGATTCTTGCCCTTGTGGTTCATCGCAGGACCAATCATATCGAAGAATCACTGAGCGTCTAAACTGCTCTTCCTGTTGAATTGAACGCGGATGTCCTCTCATTGCTGTGCGAATAGTGGCACGCTACGTGTCGCTACGTTTCGGTAATTTTTCGATTAAACAAAAGGTACTAAAAAGTAAATCAATAATTACCTAAAAACTTTTTATATTGAAATTAATAAGTAAAGAGAAAAAAGTGGGAGAGTCAAACGCGGTTAGTTGTGCGCGAGTTAACGTTATATGTGTAACATTTAATTTAACAATTCAATTTAAAGTTATAAATCGTACGTAAAAAGTATTAAAAGTTTTTGGTTTTAATTTCTCGAATTGTAAATAGAGACCATAATTATGTAACTTTTGCATTTTGTACGTAACGTAATTAAAAAAATAGTATGCGCTTAATTAAATTAATAATCAATTTGATAATCGTGATGCTAAATAAGCGTCTTTTAGAAACGATTTGTGAACAACTTATTTTTAAAAATATTACTGACTTAGTGGTCAAATAGATAAGTAAAGACGCCGGGTCCCAGACCAGACAGGCCGGGCGAAAACGACGCCCGGCATGTCTGGGATGGAGGCGTCAGCATTATCGATCCGACCACACAACTCCGAGGCAATAATATTTTTATACAATTATATACATATATACTTATCTACTAACTTATTTGTTGCAAGTAATTTTATTAAATTTATTATTAAAATAATAATTGCTAATGTTGGAAAAACAAAACGCATTTGCTTGGAACAGACTATTTAGGTTTTAACAATCAAACGCGATAATTTTTACAAGCCTTGCAAATTCCACGTTATCACTAGCAAATTATGTTTTATAATTTTACTTTTGGTTTAATAGTAAGATAACTGCTCTTTCTATAATGACTGGTTATCATTGTTTGCAGCAACTCCCGCTATTAGCGATGCCTCGAAGAATCAAACTCCGTCAACGCTTCTTTCAAGTTTAAGAAGCGTGCTCTTCGTTATCGGAACTGTGGTGATCGGATTTGCCGCCTTCTGCAATTCTCTGACATGGTAATTGCAATGCATTATTTCTGTTTTATTTTATGATTTATATTATAACCAGAATTACAATTAAGTCTCTCTTTTAACCCTCTTTCTACTCTTTATCGGTTAAATTTCTATAAACTTTAATAGTGCAAACCAAAACATATTATCAAATTAAAAAGATATTTTACGCTAAAATTTGGCGCTACTGGATTATAATATATATAACTATATTATATACTATTATAATGTTAACTAATGTAAACAATTTCAAAAAATTATTTATTTTTCTAAATAAATTCTTTAGTAGATAAACTATTCAACTCTAATAAATTAATTTTTTAAATTTTACTAATAAAGATGAAATTTCAGGCATTTACAAAGATTCTGGGGTGCATCCGGCGATTTTTGGCAAGCTCAATAGGACAAAATTTTGGATAAATTTGGAGATGACTCTGTCACGCTATGGGTCTTTGGTAAGTTCGTGATTCATATATTAGGCCTTACAAACTCAGGAAATATATGATAACATTGTTATGTCCGCGCTGAGCATATCCTACATTTTTTAACTTGAAACGTTAAGTAATTGCAGGACTTTTATAAGCTAAAGTTTTTGATAGCAACTAATTGTAAGTTTTTTTATAGAACATCTTGATATTAGATATGGAAAAAGTGATAACAAATTATGACTTTTCACGAAATTCTTGAATAAAAACTGACTTTAAATTTTTTATTGACATAAAATTAGAAATTCTAGAACAACTCGTATTTTTGCATATATTTATTATATTTGTCACATTTTTATGTCAATTGCACTATCTGCCGTTTGTCACAATTTTCATATTATCATATAGTAATACAATTATGTTCACGAGCAACGTTGGAAATAATTCATGTAGAAGAAAGAACACTTCGCAGTGCTCGAAAAAAATTCACATTACTAAACACAACTAAACATATATTAAATAGTCTCATATATGTATATGTATGTATACACATATGTATATTTATTGCCGTATTGCAGGATCCTTAGTGTTGACGGTTGCGGTTTACTGGATTGTCGGTGGAATTTACACTATCCTAGACCTCTGCACCAAACGGCCGGTGGCGCTGCGCAGATACAAAATACAGCCCGGCACGAACGAGCCTGTGGACAAAAGAAAGTTATGCAAAGTGATCGCTCAAGTACTGTTTAATCAGATCATCGTCGGCTTAGCCATTATGTATCTCGGCTGTTACTTCATGGAATGGCGCGATTACCCTCCGATGCGCGAGCTATCTACCTTCAAGGTAATGCAATTGAAAACTGCTACGTGTTATTTTGGTAAAAAGAGGAGTGTGGATCTATAGTAGCAAAGTGCCAGACTAATAACCGCGAGGACTCGGGTTCGAGTCCACAATTACTTTAACTTTTTACTGCAATCGTATTATGACAGCAAATACGATAAAAATCATTACAAAACTGTATTTATTTCACTTTTAAAAATATAATCTGTAGGCCCTGTGCGCCTGTCATTAGATTTAAAAATTTATATTAAATGCGGCTATATTAAGCTTTTAATTGCAGTAGTATTTTGTGTGGCAAGTGTAGAAACTAGAAAACAACGAAGTATACATATGTCGCGCGTGAAGTTGCCGCATGAGCCGAAGGCTTATGGTGCACTCACACGAGCACGAGTGTGAATGCACTATTGACTATAAGCTGAGGCAAATGCGGCAACTTTACGCGCAACGTAATTCGTTGTCTTCCGCACATGTCACATACAATATTTTTTGTAATGCCTGTCACAAAAGTTCGATTTGAGATTAAAAAATCTATTTTATCCTTCTTGAATGATGACGGTTGTAACGAATTGACGTTTTGTCTCGCGTGAATTTCGTTACGTTCAAGTTTGTTATGTCAGTCGAAAATCGTAAAACAAAAACTGTCAATCGTGAAAAAAAAGGAGGTTTTGTACACACTAGTGCGGTAAAGTAAGTCATAAAGATGCTTTTCTCGCACTAGTGCGGTAAAGTAAGGTATACATTGAATCGTTGAGAAATAAGCCACTTTCCGCACGTTAAACAGCAATCGAAAATCGTACTTTCGCGACAGGCATTGCAAAAAAGCTATTACGAAAATACCGCGCGTAATTATTACAGTTCGATTAACGGTAAATTGTCGGGAAGATTTTCAACAATTGTTTCATTGTTTGCTGACCATGCGAATTCCGGCTTAGGATGCGCATTAATAATCACATTGATGACTGCCTTATCATCAACCGTGAAAGAAAACCGTTTTTTTTCTTAGGTAAATCTAAAAAAAAGAGAAAACTTTCTTTTAAAATTTACGATAAGCTAGATAAAAGACGGTGCGTACAACGTAACGATTATTACGGAAAACATCCAACGCTTAATTTAAATAACTAATTCATTAATATAAAAATTAACTCGAGTAAATTGTTATTACATTATTAAATATAGAGACATATTTTCCAATAGTTATTAAAAATTAACGTTGAAGAAAATTACAAATTCTAAAATGCAAAGCAGAATGAGAAAACAAATGTAGTGTGGGATGAAAAAATTAAAATAAAATAGAATCTTCGAAGATGCTTTAGGGCAAATGTCTATATTTAACAAGGGGAACACCATCAGAGATTATCCTCTCGGATTTCATCGAGCTTTATATTATATTATAGTTTCATACTCCCAGTAATTTATGGCAAAAACGTTCGATGCAACTCTCAAGCATTCGTGAGAAAATTGACTTTTTTATTCTTTTAAATAAATAAATGAGCATTTATATCCGTATTTTATATGTACCTTCCTAGCTTTTTTTCGTACCACTAAAAGACCGGTATGGGTTTAACGTCGCATAAAATGTACAATACGTCTCCTACTTGAGTTATAGAAATTTTAGTAAATTTGTACATACACACAAACATACATACACAGATACACACACGTACACACAGAAAGACATACCTACCATGTGCGTATGTTTCAATTTTTGGAATAATGTTTACATTGATATTTGCTGAAAATAGACAAATATTTCAGTTTAATAATAAGCACAGTATAACCAGTATGCGAAGAAAAGTTTCCGTCTTTTGGAAAGGAGACGTTAAAATGTTGGTTTACACGTAGCAACTGAAAACTGCTACATGTGTTTCGGGTAAAGAAAGGAGTGTG
The DNA here is from genome assembly GCA_035220615.1 of Leptothorax acervorum. NCBI lineage: Eukaryota > Metazoa > Arthropoda > Insecta > Hymenoptera > Formicidae > Leptothorax > Leptothorax acervorum. The sequence continues at coordinate 156,710 of JASTWQ010000346.1, read as the reverse complement.
GGTCTAGTGGCAAAGTGCCAGACTCATAACTGCGAGGACTCAGGTTCGAGTTAATTTAATCACAGTTGGAATTTTAATGTTGCATACTGCATCCTCCGCACGAGAAGTTGGGGGATCTCTCGTGCGGAGATAGTTTCCGTCTTTTGGAAAAGAGATGTTAAATTGTTGGTCCACACGTAGCAACTGAAAACTGCTACGTGTGATTTGGGTAAAGAGGGAAGTGTGGATCTAGTGGCACAGTGCCAGACTCATTACCGCGAGGACTCGGGTACGAGTCCACAAATACTTTAACTTTTTACTGCAACCGTATATTATGACGGCAAATACGATTAAAATAGTTACAAAACGTAATTATTTCACTTTTAAAAATATAATCTACAGGCCCTGTGCGCGCCTGGTATTAGATTAAAAAATTATCTAAAATCTGAAATAATATAATACGGACGTGGCGACCGCGACATACAATAAATAAAACATTGTCGTACGATAGAGTTCCAACCGCGCACGACGACGTTTTCGATTTGCAACAGCCGGTCTCTCTCTCTCTCTCTAGAAATAGCTACAAACCATAATCCAATCATTTATAGTTGTCTCGAAAATACCTCTGTAAACGCTATAAGGTTACATACTGCATCCCCCGTACAAAAATTTAAAAAGGTGAGTGCCTGATGCCGTGCTTGCGTAATAAACTTACCGAAGGATTTAAATAGGTACTGTTTGCAACTACACGTCGATCCTGTTAAGGAAATTGAGAAGGGTATTTTGCAAGGGTATAGTGATTGACGCATTCACTAAATTTATTAAGCTCTACCCTTGTAAATCGTGTTTTAACTGTGAACAGGGTCATTGGAGCGCGACGTGTTCGCGAACAGGAAAACGGGATTGAGAGAAACTCTTTCATCGTGGTGCATTTGGCCATGTTGTAGCAGTTATAAGAGTGAGGAGGAGACAGGTTTTTCACGCAAAGACCACTTAGTCTATGTACGATATATAATATATTCTTTTACGTCGCACGTGAGATCTCGTTCTTACAAAGACTGCTATAATACTGAATACATAAAATTACTCAACTTCACCCGTCACCGCAACGGCCAATCGCCTGAGTGTCGGTAGACTCGCCACTCGCTTTTACCGACTAGAGGCAACACGCGTCAAACTTCTCCAACAGGCCATAGGTCGGATGTTCGGAGAACAGACGAGGGGAACGATTATATGCGTGTAGCGTAATAATAGCTATCGTTTCTTCAACGATATTTACCGTTTTTTACGTTCAAACTGATTTTGCTTTAGGCTTTTTTGTATACCTAGAAGCTACAAGTATTACGATTAGCCGATTTTGACAAGTTAATAATGAAAAATAGTATTAAATATTGCAACCCGTTTTTCCTCGGTCTCGCCCGCCGAGGAGGTGCGGCTGCAAATTAACCGCCGGCAATTAGGTAGATAGGTAGAACAAAGACATCCGCGAGATAATCAGACAGGTCGAAGGTATCCGCGAGGTATTTAGATCAGCCAAGCCTCTCCAAGATAGTCGCGAGGTATTCCGATAGTTCGTTAATCTCAACGATACTCGCGAGGTATTCAAGTAGGTACGTAATCTCAAGATATTCGCGAGGTATTCCGATAGGCAGGTAATCCCGACGATCTTCGCGAGGTATTCACGTAGGTAGGTAATCTCAAAATATCCGCGAGACAACGCTAAAGCTTGGGCGCCAGGTGCGAATACGCGCACCACGTTTCCGTAACCTTGGTCCAAACGCGATCACCCGGACACGCGCGTCCACTCAGGGCGCGGGGCGAACTTAGTGCTCTGAGGAGAGGAGGGGGCAGCGCAACGCAATCAACACATTCAAATAGAAGTAACAAAGCACGTATATATTTCCGGAAGGAAAAGAGTAGTAACAAAACATATATATATATTTCCGGAGGGAAAAGAATAGACAAAAAACGAGAATAACGGACTTACATTCGCGGCTCACTCACACAGCACGCTCAGAACACGAAAAGACGTATCTTCGCGACACACTCACACCGCATTCTCGAAACATATTCGCGACTCACACTCATGCATACCACGCTTCCGCGACGGTCCCGCTAAGTGTGCGGAGAGCACACGCGACACTTCCGGACCGCCCGCGACACGGAATATTCGCCACAATCCGTCCCGATGCGTCTCACAACGCCCGCGAGATCCACACAACACGAAATAATCCTTCCCCCGATGCGTTTCACAACGCTCGCGGTATACGACACGCAACGCGCCCTTCCCAGCACGTTTTGTGGCGCTCACGATACGCAATACACAACACTATGCACCACAACTCTCGCGATTACGCGACTCCCCGGGGGACCTCCGACGCGACGGTCTCATCCTATCGGACGCACCCGCGGCCTCCCGTGCCGTGCGGTACGTCCGACGCAACCGCGCGCGAGGGTCTCCCCGTCTCCACGCGACTGTCGGCCACGCTGATCCTCGAGGCGGAGTCCCCAACGCGAGACAATAATCGCGCGTGCCCCCGGCCAGTCCCCTTTTCCGCGTCTATAGGTAAATCCCGGTAGGTACCGAACACTTTCCTGTACGAGGTAACGCCCGTCCCGAGTTTATTTGATCACAGTTAGAATTTTAATGTTGCATATTGCATCCCACGCACAAAAAATTGGGGTCTCCTCGTGCAGAGAAAGGTTTTCGTCTTTTGGAAAAGAGACGTTAAATTGTTGGTCCACACGTAGCTACCGAAAACTGCTACGTGTGATTTGGGTAAAGAGAGGAATGTAGGTCTAGTGGCAAAGTGCCAGACTCATAACTGCGAGGACTCAGGTTCGAGTTTTTAGGAAAATTTCTCTTATATCTCTCTGTCGCTCGCAAATTATTTCGCTCGCTGATTCGTTAAGACGCTTTTCTTATTTTTAATGTGTGGGATTCGCTAAAGAAATTTGGGGCTCAGTTTACATTAAACTTTTTATTCTTAATAACTTAACATTTTCCACATCTCGAACATCTGTGGCAATTTGAACATAAAATATTTTCTTTTTGATTATTTTTATTAAATTGTCGGCGACTTCCTCTTCCTCGAGGCTTTGATTGGGTGGCTACACTCTTTTGGTTCATCGTCGTCTGCGTTGCGACGTCCCGGCGAGTTATCCCTGTCTGGGAGCCTGCGTGTAGTTTCCTGGGAGAGGGAGGAAGCGGAGAGACAGGACAAGAAACCTCAAACTCCTTCAGTATATCCTCTACTTTCTGGATTGGTGTCGAGGTGACTGGAAGGAATGGTTTGGTTAGGTTAGGGGATATGATTGACGTTGGTAGAGGCGGATGACTAGCACCGAGAATCGGTGAATGCTCGCCTTGGCGACTAGCGCCGGAAAGCGACTTCGCGCTGAGTGAGTTTTTACCTTTCGGTGAAAGCGACCAGGCGCTGGCGATAGGTGAACTCTCCAGAGTCGGCAGCGATCTCGCTGGCTGTCGATCGTCGACCCCCTGGTGACTTGCACCGGTTGGTGGATCGACAACGATGACCTTCCTCGGAGGATTCGGGAAGAGATCACTCGTTGAGCGCTTCGCGCTAGGAGGCGGCTGAGCGCCGTTCGCTAGGCAATCGCTCAAAATAACCTTGCGCTTGGTGGCGTAGCACCTGAGCGGTAGCGGCTGTGTCCTTCGGCGAACCGAGGAGCGCGCTACGACCTCTTCACCGGCGAGCCGGGAAGGGCTTCGGGTGTGCTTCGAGCGGCGTCTTGAGGCTGGGATGTCCGCCCTAGCCGGCTGCTCGAAAAACTCCGAGTCTTCCTCGCGTCGGGCTCTCCTTATATACCCGTGAAAATCGGCGGCGAGTTATTGACAACGGGGTTGCTAGGAAACCTGCGTTTCCTGAATCTTGCAATCTGTCAACTCGCGACTTGAAACTCTCGCTTTTTCAGCAACTTGAAACTCTCCGCGTTTAGCGACATGAAACTGCCCCGCGCGCATCGTAATTTCTAACCGCGCTTTTTGCCGCGAGAACCACGTGCCGCCGGAGCGGAGGTTTCCCTGGAGGCTGGTGGCTGACGGCGGTTGCCACATTACCCCCTTCGTTGATTTAAAGTTGCGATTTGAAAACGTACCGTTTTGTGTGATACTCTGCCGCTGCGAGTTTTGACCTCTGATGGCGTTGTAGCATCCTTAGATTGCTGGGGTTTTTCAGGAGGTTTTTCAGCTTGATCCTGTTTTGCTAGGAAATAAGCCGGTTTTAAACGATCTATAGTTACGTTAACATTCTTATCGTTAATTCGTAACTTGAATACTTTTTCGCCTCTACTGAGTACTTCGAAAGGACCATCGAAAGTAGGTTGCAGAGCCCGTGTTGGAGCATCATGTCTGAGGAAGACATGCGTTGATTTCTCAAATCTTTATGTTCAAATGTTGCGGACGCTCCGTGTCTCTTGACTGGTTGAGGACGCAGATTATTCATTGTCTTTCTCAATCTCTGTAGAAATTCGCTCATTACGTCTGCTTGTGGATTCTCTTGAAGAAACTCTCCCGGAAGTTTTATGGATTCTCCATAAACAAGTTCCGCAGGAGTTGTTTGGAGATCCTCCTTGAAAGCGGAACGTATTCCCATCATGATAACAGGCAACACCTCCGTCCAATCTGTCAACTCGCGACTTGAAACTCTCGCTTTTTCAGCAACTTGAAACTCTCCGCGTTTAGCGACATGAAACTGCCCCGCGCGCATCGTAATTTCTAACCGCGCTTTTTGTCGCGAGAACCACGTGCCGCCGGAGCGGAGGTTTCCCTGGAGGCTGGTGGCTGACGGCGGTTGCCACAGAGTTCATTTGATCACAGTTGGAATTTTAATACACCTCTTGGGTGAAGCGTGGTGGATTGTTGTTATTACGGGATTCTTGAACGCATATGTCAAGATCAGTGTTGCATACTGTATCCCCCGCACGAGAAGTTGGGGGGTCTTTCGTGCGGAGATAGTTTCCGTCTTTTGGAAAAGAGACGTTAAATTGTTGGTCCACACGTAGCAAATGAAAACTGCTATATACGTGTGATTTTGGTAAAGAGGGGAGTGTGGGTCTAGTGGCAAAAGTGGCCAAACTCATAACTGCGAAGACTCGGATCCGAGTTTATTTGATCACAGTTAGAATTTTAATGTTGCATATTGCATCCCACGCACAAAAAGTTGGGGTTTCCTCGTGCAGAGAAAGGTTTTCGTCTTTTGGAAAAGAGACGTCAAATTGTTGGTCCACACGTATCTACCGAAAACTGCTACGTGTGATTTGGGTAAAGAGAGGAATGTAGGTCTAGTGGCAAAGTGCCAGACTCATAACTGCGAGGACTCAGGTTCGAGTTCATTTGATCACAGTTGGAATTTTAATACACCTTTTGGGTGAAGCGTGGTGGATTGTTGTTATTATGGGATTCTTGAACGTATATGTCAAGATCAATGTTGCATACTGCATCCCCCGCACGAGAAGTTGGGGGGTCTTTCGTGCAGAGATAGTTTCCGTCTTTTGGAAAAGAGACGTTAAATAGCTTGGTCTACACGTAGCAAATGAAAACTGCTATATACGTGTGATTTGGGTAAAGAGGGGAGTGTGGGTCTAGTGGCAAAAGTGGCCAGACTCATAACTGCGAAGACTCGGATTCGAGTTTATTTGATCACAGTTAGAATTTTAATGTTGCATATTGCATCCCACGCACAAAAAGTTGGGGTCTCCTCGTGCAGAGAAAGGTTTTCGTCTTTTGGAAAAGAGACGTTAAATTGTTGGTCCACACGTAGCTACCGAAAACTGCTACGTGTGATTTGGGTAAAGAGAGGAATGTAGGTCTAGTGGCAAAGTGCCAGACTCATAACTGCGAGGACTCAGGTTCGAGTTTTTAGGAAAATTTCTCTTATATCTCTCTGTCGCTCGCAAATTATTTCGCTCGCTGATTCGTTAAGACGCTTTTCTTATTTTTAATGTGTGGGATTCGCTAAAGAAATTTGGGGCTCAGTTTACATTAAACTTTTTATTCTTAATAACTTAACATTTTCCACATCTCGAACATCTGTGGCAATTTGAACATAAAATATTTTCTTTTTGATTATTTTTATTAAATTGTCGGCGACTTCCTCTTCCTCGAGGCTTTGATTGGGTGGCTACACTCTTTTGGTTCATCGTCGTCTGCGTTGCGACGTCCCGGCGAGTTATCCCTGTCTGGGAGCCTGCGTGTAGTTTCCTGGGAGAGGGAGGAAGCGGAGAGACAGGACAAGAAACCTCAAACTCCTTCAGTATATCCTCTACTTTCTGGATTGGTGTCGAGGTGACTGGAAGGAATGGTTTGGTTAGGTTAGGGGATATGATTGACGTTGGTAGAGGCGGATGACTAGCACCGAGAATCGGTGAATGCTCGCCTTGGCGACTAGCGCCGGAAAGCGACTTCGCGCTGAGTGAGTTTTTACCTTTCGGTGAAAGCGACCAGGCGCTGGCGATAGGTGAACTCTCCAAAGTCGGCAGCGATCTCGCTGGCTGTCGATCGTCGACCCCCTGGTGACTTGCACCGGTTGGTGGATCGACAACGATGACCTTCCTCGGAGGATTCGGGAAGAGATCACTCGTTGAGCGCTTCGCGCTAGGAGGCGGCTGAGCGCCGTTCGCTAGGCAATCGCTCAAAATAACCTTGCGCTTGGTGGCGTAGCACCTGAGCGGTAGCGGCTGTGTCCTTCGGCGAACCGAGGAGCGCGCTACGACCTCTTCACCGGCGAGCCGGGAAGGGCTTCGTGTGTGCTTCGAGAGCGGCGTCTTGAGGCTGGGATGTCCGCCCTGGCCGGCTGCTCGAAAAACTCCGAGTTTTCCTCGCGTCGGGCTCTCCTTATATACCCGTGAAAATCGGCGGCGAGTTATTGACAACGGGGTTGCTAGGAAACCTGCGTTTCCTGAATCTTGCAATCTGTCAACTCGCGACTTGAAACTCTCGCTTTTTCAGCAACTTGAAACTCTCCGCGTTTAGCGACATGAAACTGCCCCGCGCGCATCGTAATTTCTAACCGCGCTTTTTGCCGCGAGAACCACGTGCCGCCGGAGCGGAGGTTTCCCTGGAGGCTGGTGGCTGACGGCGGTTGCCACATTACCCCCTTCGTTGATTTAAAGTTGCGGTTTGAAAACGTACCGTTTTGTGTGATACTCTGCCGCTGCGAGTTTTGACCTCTGATGGCGTTGTAGCATCCTTAGATTGCTGGGGTTTTTCAGGAGGTTTTTCAGCTTGATCCTGTTTTGCTAGGAAATAAGCCGGTTTTAAACGATCTATAGTTACGTTAACATTCTTATCGTTAATTCGTAACTTGAATACTTTTTCGCCTCTACTGAGTACTTCGAAAGGACCATCGAAAGTAGGTTGCAGAGCCCGTGTTGGAGCATCATGTCTGAGGAAGACATGCGTTGATTTCTCAAGATCTTTATGTTCAAATGTTGCGGACGCTCCGTGTCTCTTGACTGGTTGAGGACGCAGATTATTCATTGTCTTTCTCAATCTCTGTAGAAATTCGCTCATTACGTCTGCTTGTGGATTCTCTTGAAGAAACTCTCCCGGAAGTTTTATGGATTCTCCATAAACAAGTTCCGCAGGAGTTGTTTGGAGATCCTCCTTGAAAGCGGAACGTATTCCCATCATGATAACAGGCAACACCTCCGTCCAATCTGTCAACTCGCGACTTGAAACTCTCGCTTTTTTAGCAACTTGAAACTCTCCGCGTTTAGCGACATGAAACTGCCCCGCGCGCATCGTAATTTCTAACCGCGCTTTTTGCCGCGAGAACCACGTGCCGCCGGAGCGGAGGTTTCCCTGGAGGCTGGTGGCTGACGGCGGTTGCCACATTACCCCCTTCGTTGATTTAAAGTTGCGATTTGAAAACGTACCGTTTTGTGTGATACTCTGCCGCTGCGAGTTTTGACCTCTGATGGCGTTGTAGCATCCTTAGATTGCTGGGGTTTTTCAGGAGGTTTTTCAGCTTGATCCTGTTTTGCTAGGAAATAAGCCGGTTTTAAACGATCTATAGTTACGTTAACATTCTTATCGTTAATTCGTAACTTGAATACTTTTTCGCCTCTACTGAGTACTTCGAAAGGACCATCGAAAGTAGGTTGCAGAGCCCGTGTTGGAGCATCATGTCTGAGTAAGACATGCGTTGATTTCTCAAGATGATTGATGGATTGCTACAGACACGGTGGCGATTATAGAGTGAGATATTAATTTCTATTTGTACATTTTTTATGTTTTTGTAACATGTATTAAAAAAGTTACATGGAATATAATTTAAATGTGTGGCATTTCATGCATGGGTAATGAAATTAAAAATTTTGTTTTTTATACTTATCACTGTCATTTAATAAGATCTATTAAAAATAAAATAAAATTTAAAGATTTCTTATATTTTCATTACTTCTATGTTTTCGATTAATTTCGAAAAATCTTCGAAATTTAATGCAAAACTCTCTGCTTAAAGATAAATATTTATCACAGATTAAATGTTAGTGTGTTATTTTACATGATTATTTTAAAAATAATAAGAATTATATACATTTTTAGGCAGAGTTCTGTAAAAATGTAATGGGAGTTATGGTACTTACGGATTATAATAACTATACATATCGTATTGAAGATGTGGATTTTGATGCAAGTCCTACATCGACATTTCCAATGAAATCTGGTGAACAAGTGTCTTATCAAGATTACTATTGGAACAAGTACAAAATTAAAATAACAAACGCCACCCAACCAATGTTTTCAGGAGGTTTTTCAGCTTGATCCTGTTTTGCTAGGAAATAAGCCGGTTTTAAACGATCTATAGTTACGTTAACATTCTTACCGTTAATTCGTAACTTGAATACTTTTTCGCCTCTACTGAGTACTTCGAAAGGACCATCGAAAGTAGGTTGCAGAGCCCGTGTTGGAGCATCATGTCTGAGGAAGACATGCGTTGATTTCTCAAAATCTTTATGTTCAAATGTTGCGGACGCTCCGTGTCTCTTGACTGGTTGAGGACGCAGATTATTCATTGTCTTTCTCAATCTCTGTAGAAATTCGCTCCCTGGAGGCTCCCTGGAGGTTTCCCTGGAGGCTGGTGGCTGACGGCGGTTGCCACAGAGTTCATTTGATCACAGTTGGAATTTTAATACACCTCTTGGGTGAAGCGTGGTGGATTGTTGTTATTACGGGATTCTTGAACGCATATGTCAAGATCAGTGTTGCATACTGTATCCCCCGCACGAGAAGTTGGGGGGTCTTTCGTGCGGAGATAGTTTCCGTCTTTTGGAAAAGAGACGTTAAATTGTTGGTCCACACGTAGCAAATGAAAACTGCTATATACGTGTGATTTTGGTAAAGAGGGGAGTGTGGGTCTAGTGGCAAAAGTGGCCAAACTCATAACTGCGAAGACTCGGATCCGAGCTTATTTGATCACAGTTAGAATTTTAATGTTGCATATTGCATCCCACGCACAAAAAGTTGGGGTTTCCTCGTGCAGAGAAAGGTTTTCGTCTTTTGGAAAAGAGACGTCAAATTGTTGGTCCACACGTAGCTACCGAAAACTGCTACGTGTGATTTGGGTAAAGAGAGGAATGTAGGTCTAGTGGCAAAGTGCCAGACTCATAACTGCGAGGACTCAGGTTCGAGTTCATTTGATCACAGTTGGAATTTTAATACACCTTTTGGGTGAAGCGTGGTGGATTGTTGTTATTATGGGATTCTTGAACGTATATGTCAAGATCAATGTTGCATACTGCATCCCCCGCACGAGAAGTTGGGGGGTCTTTCGTGCAGAGATAGTTTCCGTCTTTTGGAAAAGAGACGTTAAATTGTTGGTCTACACGTAGCAAATGAAAACTGCTATATACGTGTGATTTGGGTAAAGAGGGGAGTGTGGGTCTAGTGGCAAAAGTGGCCAGACTCATAACTGCGAAGACTCGGATTCGAGTTTATTTGATCACAGTTAGAATTTTAATGTTGCATATTGCATCCCACGCACAAAAAGTTGGGGTCTCCTCGTGCAGAGAAAGGTTTTCGTCTTTTGGAAAAGAGACGTTAAATTGTTGGTCCACACGTAGCTACCGAAAACTGCTACGTGTGATTTGGGTAAAGAGAGGAATGTAGGTCTAGTGGCAAAGTGCCAGACTCATAACTGCGAGGACTCAGGTTCGAGTTCATTTGATCACAGTTGGAATTTTAGTACACCTCTTGGGTGAAAACCTAAACCGTAATGAACATACTGACCTCGTGAAAGGTTTTTAACGTTATAACTATGGGGCCTTGGAGTGTTTAAAAGAGTACGTGCATCTACTGCAGGTATATCGAACCCATGACGTTTATGAATGTGTAATAAACGAGTTAGAGCTTTTTGAGTGATACCAAACTCAATTGCCCAATCACGAATATCATCGCTAAACTGAGAATGAGCAATATTATTATTCAAAATTATATTTACAGCATTATCGCAGTCAGTACTACCTTCAGATGATTCGATATCATGATTGTCACTGCTATCTACAGCTTCTAATTGATCATCAGTCTCTAGATGACGAGGCATTAGTGATACATCGGGAACAGAAACGTCCGCCAAGTCATTAACGGAATTTTTATTAATACCATGAACCGCAGATGGCCCAGGAAGAATGTCACCACCACTATCATTATTTGAAACAAGAGTTTAAAAATTATTACGACGATAAAACAACGAAATACGTCGATCTTTTTGACGTTTGGATAATTCATGAAAACTCTTTCTCATCTTTTATAGGACGAGTTGAATATATTGTATATGTGTATCATACCCGCCTAACCTTAAAAATATATTAAGATTATGTGGAGATAATAGATGTTCAACTCATCCTATAAAAGATGAGAAAGAGTTCTCGTGAATTATATAAAATTCCTGCTTTTGAACTGCGTAGAAAGTTGACTGTAACCTGACCTTAAAAGTTGGCGAAAAGTCGGCTTTTCGTTATGACGCGAAGTCGGCTTTTCGTTGTGACGCGAAGTCGGCTTTTAATGGTTTGGATTTTGAGACATTCGCCGACTTTAAGTGAGACTTAAAGTCGACTTTTGTCCTTAAAAAAGTCGACTTCGCTGCCAAGTCACTTTCGGTGAGAGTCGACTTCAAGTCGACTTAAAGTCGACTGTGTGCTCTTAGGGTAATGAAATCGTTTGTTGGATCACACCCTAAGAGCACACTTGACGGGAAGTCGGCGAAATGTCGACTTTTATAAGTCGACTTTCAGTCCGACTTACAAAAGTCGACGGAAAGTCGACTTCTAAATAGTCGACTCGTTAAAGTTGACGAAAAGTCGGCTTTTCGTTATGACGCGAAGTCGGCTTTTCGTTGTGACGCGAAGTCGGCTTTTAATGGTTTGTATTTTGAGACATTCGCCGACTTTAAGTGCGCGTTAAAGTCGACTTTTGTCCTTAAAAAAGTCGACTTTGCTGCCAAGTCACTTTCGTTGAGAGTCGACTTCAAGTCGACTTAAAGTCGACTTTGTGCTCTTAGGGGTGGTGGATTGTTGTTATTACGGGATTCTTGAACGCATATGTCAAGATCAATGTTGCATATTGCATCCCACGCACAAAAAGTTGGGGTCTCCTTGTGCAGAGAAAGGTTTTCGTCTTTTGGAAAAGAGACGTTAAATTGTTGGTCCACACGTAGCTACCGAAAACTGCTACGTGTGCTTTGGGTAAAGAGAGGAATGTAGGTCTAGTGGCAAAGTGCCAGACTCATAACTGCGAGGACTCACGTTCGAGTTCATTTGATCACAGTTGGAATTTTAATACACCTCTTGGGTGAAGCGTGGTGGATTGTTGTTATTACGGGATTCTTGAACGCATATGTCAAGATCAATGTTGCATACTGCATCCCCCGCACGAGAAGTTGGGGGGTCTTTCGTGCGGAGATAGTTTCCGTCTTTTGGAAAAGAGACGTTAAATTGTTGGTCCACACGTAGCAACTGAAAACTGCTACGTGTGATTTGGGTAAAGAGGGGAGTGTGGGTCTAGTGGCAAAGTGCCAGACTCATTACCGCGAGGACTTGGGTACAAGTCCACAAATACATTAACTTTTTACTGTAACTGTATTTATTTCACTTTTAAAAATATAATCTGTAGGCCCTGTGCGCGCCTGTTATTAGATTGGGAAATTTCTATCTAATCTTATTACCGTTTGATTAACGGTGTGTGGAATTCATATATAGTATAGCAGCTGCTAAACCACCAACCTTGCTCTTATCTTTTATATAACTAACAACTCTTGATTGAAAATCTTTAACTTCCTCAGAAAATCTAGAGCTAATATTCAACATACTTGCACGTGTCATTGCTGATATAGCATGTGCCGGTGCAGTAAAATGTATGAAGTGGTTACTATGTAAAGGCTTAAGTTGGTTATGATCATGTAATAGTTCTAAATATGCTCTGTCCTCCGGAGGGTATGTCTTTAAGAAATCAATAGCTGCCATCAAGTATTGGTGAAAATGGAAGCAGTTTTGAGAAACGCCTCCACGTTCTCTTTCTCTCCAGCCTTCCCAAACTCCTCTACGTCCTCTTCCTCTCCAGCCTTCCCAACCTCCTCTGCGTCCTCTTTCTCTCTAGTCTTCCCAACCTCCTCTGCGTCCTCTTCCTCTCCATCCACCTTCTCTCCAGTCTCCTCCATAGCTACACAGAAATTATAAAATAATAAATTAATTTATAAAATAGCTAAAATTTTATAACTGTAAATGCATTCAAGAAAATTATATTGTATACAGGGTGTTACTAAAAGAGCGGACACTAACTACATAGCGGTATTTCTTGTCAAAAACTGAGTCAAAAAGTCCTGAACCACTTTTTTCTATAATGCTTAACAAAGCCGTAATCATTGAGTAAAGTTAGTCCAACCAGCGTCGTTCTTTAGCCGGGCGAACGTCGGTGAGCCGCGCGCCTGATAGTGTGCGTGAGCGCTCCGCCGCGCATCGCGCATCGCGCGGCGGCATGGCGGAACGACCGCGGCCGGCCGCGGCGGCCGCGCTATGCCTTCGCGCGCGTCGCATGCAATATTCTTACGCATTGTAATAATAGAAATAAATTTTTCTTGCACTAAAAATTACTTTTTACTCTTGTCAGAAGTATCCCCTTGCAGAAAATTTTGATAACGGATAAAACTTTCGCCAAGACATAACTATTATTAACATATGAAAATTAAAACAAATACAAAAAATTATACTGTGTATTTTACAATACAAAATTTTACAATACAAAAATTATTTTCTAAACAATCCGTTTCGTTAAATATCTTTGCGTTAACTTAATTTAAATTATAACACAAAGCACTTATTGAATCTTTCTACGAGGTTTGCCCAGTTACTCAGAAGTAATAAATTTTTTAAGGGAAATTTACTGTAACAATTAGATATTTAAATAATCTTGTACTTAAAAGGAAATACGTTAAAAATATTATTAAAAGCTAAAGTATTCAAAAATAAAAGAATTTCTTCTCTTATGAAAAGAAGATTTATCCTAAGTCATGAATAACGCTGTCCAGATGTACAATCTTTTTGAAACCTAAGGCAAATAAGAGCAAACCGCCGAGCGAACAATATTAATTTTTATATTAATAATAAATAATAACACGTTTAATAACTTAAAACAAAATAAAATACAAACGTTTCTGTCTTAGTTTAGACGCATAAATAAAAGTGGAAAGGTTTCCGTCTTTTAGAAAAGAGACGTTAAATTGTTGGTCCACACGTAGCAATTGAAAACTGCTACGTGTGATTTGGGTAAAGAGAGGAATGTGAGTCTAGTGGCAAAGTGGCCAGACTCATAACAGCGAGATCTCGGGTTTGAGTCCACCTGATCACAGTTGAAACTTTAATGTTGCATATTACAACCCTTGCACGAGAAGTTAGAGTCTCTCGTGCGGAGAAAGGGCGAGCAAGAAAGAGCGCAAATCGGACGATTGAGGTAGAAAGCATTACAAAACGTACCTAATAAATTTGTTAAATGTGTCAATCACTATAAAATAGATAAATACTATTCCCAGTTTTCTTTAATGTGATCGACGTGTACAGTTTTATTGTAAATTTACTCTTTTGAAGTAGGAGCTTGCTCGCATATAATGAAAGCGAATCGTTTCTATCATTAATAAATGATCGGCTCGTATAGCTCGTATAACGGAAGCGAATCGTTTCTATCATTAATAAATGATCGGCTCGTATAGCACGGAAATATTTTGTTCGCAAGCGTATCCCACTTGAAAAATTAAATTGCAGTCAATCCATACATTCATACTTAATCTCATTTTCAGATATTACTTCGGGATCCGAGAGGGGAAAGATATCGATGATAGGCGGGGCTTTATTGTGTAATTTGATATAATTTGCATGTTTTTCAATGAGTACTTGATGCAAATATGATTGTCTGATCCTGAATGCGCTTCTAACAATCCGTAAGCTTCAAGCTTTTGTTTTCGTTTTTGCCGAATGCTCAGCTATAAAGAACCTTTATATTATATTTATTTTACTTTCAAAAATATAATCTACAGGCCCTGTGCGCGCCTGGTATTAGATTAAATTTCTATCTTAATACGCATCGGCGGTTTTAATGCGATTTTCATTCCGCTGAAGTGCGGCTGAAACTAAGGTTGCATACTGCATCCCACGCACGAGAAGTTGGGGTCTCCTCGTGCAGAGAAAGGTTTCCGTCTTTTGGAAAAGAAACGTTAAATTGTTGGTCCACACGTAGCAATTGAAAACTGCTACGTGTGATTTGGGTAAAGAGAGGAATGTGAGTCTAGTGGCAAAGTGGCCAGACTCATAACAGCGAGGACTCGTGTACGAGTCCACGAATACTTTAACTTTTTAGTACGCATTATCGGAATCGATGGCTCTGACTTTAATTACAAACGTGTTAATGTTGACGTTTTCGTATAATGGAATTACGAATGTACACCTTACTGCAACCGTATTTTGACGGCAAATACGATTAAAATAGTTACAAAAAGTAATTATTTTCATTTTTAAAAATATAATCAGCAGGCCCTGTGCGCGCCTGGTATTAGACGACGATTTTGATTTGCAACAGCCGTGTACCGATGCCGTTATTAGACAAGGAATAGGGTTATCTCTAGGCGCAGGTTTTTGTCATTTGGACGAGAAACGTTAAATTGTTGGTCCACACGTAGCAAGTGAAAACTGCTATATACGTGTGATTTGGGTAAAGAGAGGAGTTTGAATTTAGTGGCAAAGTGGCCAGACTCATTACCGCGAGGACTCGTGTACGAGTCCACGAATACTTTAACTTTTTAGTACGCATTATCGGAATCGATAGCTCTGACTTTAATTACGGACATGTTAATGTCGACGTTTTCGTCAATTGAATTACAAATATACACCTTACTGCAACTGTATTGTGACGGCAAATACGATTAAAATAGTTACAAAAAGTGAGACGGTCTTCGCGCGTTGAGCTCACCGGTTGCTCTCTCACGTTCACGCTTCTGTCGTTCTCTGTCTCGTCATTGCGAGTTTGCGAGTCGACGTTTTTCGCGACGAGGACGGCGAATATATTCGTATCGACGTACGAAACTACGAAATCGCGTATCGCGTCGCGTTCCCGCGACGTTCGGCTCTCGCGGCCCTCGTATATTCACGTATACGGTTCTGAGTTTTCCATTGTTTTCCACGGGTTCCACCAACCTCGGAAACGGTTGTGAGACAACCTATAGTTCACCAAACGCTTGGAGAATTTGGTTTTGCGACACAGTGCTTATTTTCTGTATGTGCACCGGAGCTACCAGCCGCACTCGAGTCTCCTCGTGCAGAGAAAGGTTTCCGTCTTTTGGAAAAGAGAACGTTAAATTGTTGGTCCACACGTAGCAAGTGAAAACTGCTATATACGTGTGATTTGGGTAAAGAGGGGAGTGTGGGTCTAGTGGCAAAAGTGGCCAGACTCATAACTGCGAAGACTTGGGTTCGAGTCCATCTGATCACAGTTGGAATTTTAATGTTGCATACTGCATTCTGCACGAGAAGTTGAAGGGTGTCTCGTGCGGAAAAAGGTTTCCGTCTTTTGGAAAAGAGACGTTAAATTGTTGGTCCACACGTAGCAACTGAAAACTGCTATATACGTGTGATTTGGGTAAAGCCGAGTGCGGGTCTGGTGGAAAAGTGCCAGACTAATAACCGCGAGGACTCGGGTACGAGTCCACAAATACTTTTACTTTTTACTGCAACCGTATTATGACAGCAAATACGATTAAAATAAATAATATCGAATCTTGTATCTTACACGCACTAATTACCGCGTTTTGACTCTCATTGCCAATTTAATTTCAATTTTCGAGAGTCCTTATATATTTGTACGATTAAAATAATTACAAAACTGTATTTATTTCACTTTTAAAAATATAATCTGCCGGCCCTGTGCGCGCCTGGTATTAGAATAAATAATTTCTATTTAATCTCATTACCGTTCAATTTATTTTAATTTTTTCAATATTGCTTGTCAAATTTTTTAATTTTCTTATTGTTAAAGCACACTATAAAATTACATTTCTTACGTGTTTATAACGGTATGTCATTTTGCCTTATCTTATAAAATAAAATTTAATTTTTACATCTAACATTTTTATCATAAAACATTACAAAGGGCTTGCGCCATTTGTTCCCTAACATTCTGCACATGCCAATTTATTGATTTTTGCAACAGATTTCTTACGTTAGCGGAGTTTATATTTATCAATTAAAACAATATTGAATTAATCATTAATATATATATATAAAAATTACGTTTTAATTTTTGCGTAATATTATTGTCGGATTGCAAACAAGAGCACAATAGAATAATGAATAATGACATGCAGCACGACATTTTTTATAGGTATGACGCACACATTCGCGCGCGTTTATTCTATTTAATTATATGTTAGATGCAATTATATGAGAATGTATTATTATTACAATATAGTATACAAATATATCTACTATGTTATCTCAATAGAATTTTAGTCCTTAAAAACAGTTTCTTATAGCATACTGTTTGTTTTTGGTTTAAATAATTTTCTTTTTTAATTTTTTGTTGTTTGGTGCTTTAAGTAGGTATACACAGTAATAACACTTTAAATTATATAATTTTCGAAATTTGAAAAAATATTGCCGATATTAGCGTTATACTGCCCAGCGTAGGGTTGCCCACGAGAAAATTACACAGTCGGATTTACGCTTTGTCGTGCACGCGCGTGCGTGCGTGCGTACCTAGTATATGTCAATTTCATAACTGAAACTTTATAACTCCAAACTCATTTATGACTGTGTGCGTGTGCATGTATGTTATTTATGTGCATTCATATGGAGTGGGTGGGTGGGTGTGGAGAGTAAAATGAATGCGTTTAATAATAACGTGTGTTTTCTCCTCTATTCAGTATATGATCTCTCATAATCGGTTTCGCATATCGACATGCATGTTCGACGTACATAATGTAACATCGTATCATCGCTTTTAAGGGATTTGCTGCCCTCATTAAAAGCTCGAAAAATTGATTGAAAATGACAGACGCGAGTCCGGGTTTAACGACGTCAAGGAAAGCTCTATTTGATTGCAATAAGCTAATGCAGCTCTTTGTGACAAAATCCCTCAAACGGCTCAATTAAACAGAGTCGCGTCTGTACGTCCGACACGCGGTTCGCGACATACGCGGTTCATCTTTAGGGGTAACTTTGTAGCCAAACGAGACCGACAGACGAGTCGGTCCAGCCGTATTTTGGGACGATGTATGATTGAGCGCGCGCGACGTTGAAGATTCAGTATCCTATTCACATTGTACTGAGAAAAAAAAAGTATTTAGTATTTGCGACTATAATTGCACAGTAAAATAATTATGGTTGAAGTTCTATTTATATATAGTTATTATTGTTCTAATATTAGACGGATCTGGCGACGGAATCCGTATTACCGGTAGGACCAGAGATTATCCAACCTAAAGCGGTAAGCTGGGCCGTCGGAGTACCGAGCGGGCCTTGTTTTATATCTTACATCAATAATGATCAATAATATCCACTTTCTCGAACAATTTATAAAAGGGAAAACAATGTGTTAAAGATTAAACATTAGATTGACAGTTCAATAACATTTTATAATTTATATTATATTAATTAATATATATTATATAACATTATATGCATATAATATAATATTAATATATAATAATATATATATTGTAATACATATAATGTTATATGAATTTTCTAATAAATAGTTATGAGGAATAAATATCTAAATACGATGCGTGCTATCAGAGAAAACTGAAGGTATTAATAATGCCTAGTGTGCCATTAAAATAAGAAGTGGAGATGAAAGATGAAATCACGAGAAGGATAATGTTGGTTCCAATAACTTTACAATATAGGCATTCGTGTTATAATACGTATTACCGACTTTATCGTTAGTTCTTGGCGATCACTCGAAATGGTAAGATCGTTGATCCGATAAACTTCTAATATTAATAATTGGCAAATGCAGCTAATTATTACAAGAATTGAAAGAATCTGTATATTGTATTTTAATCAGCATATAATTCCAATAAGGGAGAGTTGCCGAATGCGTACCACAAGATATTTTATTATATTTTCTATTTGGTAGTAATATTTATACGCAAATAAACATTGGAAATTGTAGCTTGATGTTTCAGGCACCATTATTACATGTATAACCTTTCACCTATAACAAATTAATTTGTTATAAGGTTTTTTGTAACATGCTGCAAAAGGTACGATTTAGGCAACCGGTCGCCTAATTCGTACCTGTGGGTCTTCTAAATCGTATTTCCTCAATAACATCGAATTTATAAATAAAAATACTTAAAAACATTAAGATTAATAAAAGGAATAATTAACTTTTTTTGTATTACTGTTTAACATACAGACTCTCTATACATATTAAATTTTAATTTTTACATTGAACACTATTAATAATTAAAAGAAAATGTTTAGGATATGTTCGCAGTGTTAATACGTATTTATTTGATATAATTGATTGCTGCTCCATAATTCATTGAACTAGCAGTTAATGTATGTGATAATTAAATCGAACATTATACAAGCTACTAGTCTAGATTCTCGTAAATAGAATGTTCTAATAATTCTCTAATAATAATGTTCAAATAATTTTATAAGAATACAAATTTGTCATACGTTACATTCATTAAGTCGTACTTTTCTAAGCGCAAAGTATTTTGCCAGTCGAAAATTATGTTTGACTATATCTAAATAAAGGGATCAGAAAATGACAGTACAAATAACATATAATTAATTAATAAGTAAACTTATCGCAGCAATATATTTTATTGAACTGTATCGATTTTATATAAGTATTCTGATTTTTCGATAACGTAATTACTGGAAATTTAGTAAAGTTAAAATAAGTGTAGATTGATAATGTGAACTGATAAACGCGTATGTCTGTGCTTATAATATTGTGTGTTATTTGTAAGCGCGATATAGTACTAATTGTTAGTGTTATAAGTAACGAATAAACACTAATTCGATCAGGCTTCCTCAATAACGTGCGAGATCGACAAGTATTATTTATATATTACATACAATATATTATATAAAGTACTGATTTATACCGATTTTTAATTAGATCCTGTTAAAAATTATCCAATTATCTTTCTCTCAATCTTTGTTTTATTTATTAAACCTAATGTAGTTATCAAAAGTTTTGTAAAGAATCTATGTTATGAATATCGATAAGATTAAATTTTATTAAACTATAGTTTAACAAAATTAACATTGCAAGGAATTATTGATTTCTTTTTTATGTAATTCTAAGTTGTGAAAATATTTGGACAAGTCATGAGAGAATATGAAAAATATAATTTTATAATAGCACGCACATTTTGATTTTATTGGACTGAATTAACGTAATTTAAATTGTGATTTATAGTTTTTTCTATTAAAACACAAATGTACAAATATATTTGTGTTATAGAGAAATTTTATTTATTTATGTTCTTGTGGCTTGTGTGTGTGACCAAATATCTTTGTGAATAATCATAAATTGTACAAATAATTGTAATAATTGTGACATATAATAATTGTGTTGTATTTTAACAAAGTTGTTATAATTCTTTCTTATCCTCTCGTTCTCCTTTTCCCTATAAAGATTACAATAGAGAATCATGTACTTTTTTGTTTGTATTTTTTCTAACAAAGAAACATTTTTACTGCAAGCAAAATTTGGCATAGCTTTTCAAAAATTGCTTTTAAATGGCGACCTGATACTTATCGTAGCAATTGCATTTTTTATTGGCGGAAGTTCCGGAGATGATTCTGCCTTGAATAATTGTTCTTTCATAGATAACCGTTTACCGGATTATATAATACCAAAGCACTATATATAACGTTAAGCTAATCATATCACATATGGAGCAATATGTTGGCAGTTATACATCGATAATTGACATTTTATTGCAAAATCGAAGAAAATACAACTTTTTCTTTTCCGGCGAATTCGATGTCAACATCGAAATCCTTCGTCCAACTCAAGATATAGGGGAGACCGGGGCTAACTCGACACAATTTTTTCCAAGGCAATTTTCAACAACTAATTAAAATTTTCAAGCGAAGTCAATGGTACACATTTAAAGAATGTTCCTTTAGGTACAAAATTGTATAAGGAAGTTTTGCTGTACGTCGCTTTGTTTTGCCCCCAGGAGAGAAAAAGTGACGCAAAGACAAATTTTTAAATTGAAAAATGCCGGGGCAAACTCGACACTTTGTCTAATCGATACAATTTGATCTAAAACTTATTTTTTTATTGTCTAAAAATAAAATACGTTGTTTATCCTGTATTTAGAAAGTACAAAAATTCCGAATATAGCAAAACAATCTTTGGAAATAATGAGAAAAAAAATTGTTGAACTTTCAATTATCTTCCTCTGAACTCATGTCTGAAAAACAATTAAAGCGGAGTCTATAATGAAAATTTAAGGCGTAAAATTTAAGTTTTAAGCCTTAAGCCGTAAGAAATTGACTAATCACAGTCGAATATGAGAAAAATACCCGACTGTGATTTGTCAATTTCTTACGGTTTAAGGCTTAAAGCTTAAATTTTACGCCTTAAATTCTCATTGTAGATTCCGCTTAATGCAGGTAAACTCGCGATCGGCCATGCGTGCAATGTTGTCATGAGCCATGATAAACGACAATTTGTCTTGACACCCCGAATATTTCTGCAGCATGTTTGATATTTATTTTTTCCTTTTTACGGCAAGTACAGCTTCTTTCATTATTTCCTTATCTATCACTGGTCTTTTTCTATTGTATGTAAAAACTATTTTGCTGCAAGCCAAAAGCAAATGACTTATTTATAACGCTTTATCGAAATAGATTAGTGTCGACTTTGCCCCAGTGGCGTGGTGTCGACTTTGCCCCCAAACGTCGTTTTTCACTTTTGTCACTCCAAAAACATATAAATTTTGAAAATATGCAAAAACTATTATCGGATTCGTATAGAGCATTGAATTTCCCATCAAAATCACTTAATGGTAGATTTATAAGAGTAAAGCTCGATCAAAAAGTAGAAATTTTCGAGAGATCAGAAAAATTACATTTTACCATCGAAAACGCTTATGTCGCACTAGAAGTTACACCATAACTCAGAATGTCACCAAATTCCGTTGACAACGCTGGCATGTAAAGACGCATTTACCATAGGAAAGGCAAGTTTCTACGATAGATTTAAATAGGCAAAAAGCCTAGTGACAAGTTTGCCCCGGTGTCGAGTTAGCCCCGGTCTCCCCTACATATATTTCCACCTTATAAAACCGCAGATGGATTTAACGTCGATAGACCTGATCAACAGCAATGGTACGATTCATAAACTGACAGGGTAAGTACTATTATTACTAAGGCCACAGATAATGGTTTTATAAGTTAAAAATGAAATTTATCAGTCGTAATATTATTGATAACATAAATGGATTGTTCAGAGCTTCTTATACAAAAGAAGCGGGAAAGTTGTAAGTAAATATTAACACATTGTTATTTAATATTGTAAATAAGATATTTACAATTATTTTTTATATAACTTATTTCTACATATACGGTGCACAACGACTATCGCTATTTTGAATTCTTTAAACTATGTAAAATTTAATAGAATAGACCTCAATATATATACATATGTCTTTTTTATTGGCACATAAAATGTGTTGTAACATCTAAACATATAGTTATTATTTCTCCATAAACAATTAATGACAAAGAAATGTATTAATGTGCTAAATATGAAAGATATATTATGTTTGAACACGTTAGTTAGAAAAAAATATATTTGCGAAAAAATCCTACCCTAATTATTCTATTAACTTTATTTGTTCATATACATAAAGAAAAAGAGAGAAAGATAGCTAATGTTATCTTACATGTACATTATATATGTATATTGAAAACTATTGCTATGTATATCATATAAAATCTATATTCAAAATCTAACATAATGTAATAATAGTAGTACAGTGATAATGCACTACAAAAAATAAAAATAGTATTTAAAATGGTTCTAGATATATTATTCTCTAAATATAACTATTTATAAAACGCATTTGTACATTTTCCAATTTCAAGTACTTTTACTTACATTTGATTGGAAATTTATTTTTTGATCCAAAACACATTAAAAAATTATAGCTAGGTTTTCGCAACACGTTTCCAAGCGACTGGAGCCCGACGAATGTTTCCATGTTGGGATCATCCAAAATTCAGGTCCACTTTTAACATTTCTGTAGAACATCATTCCAAGTATAGGGTCTTGTCAAATATGCCGAGAAATAGTCGCAGGTGCGAATAAATTCGAGATGCGTTGGACGCATTTTGAGAAACAACTCTTCCGATACATATTTATCGCGTGGCGATTACGCTGAACGAGTTCAGCTATGTTCATGCTAACCGAATAATTTTCGTATTGAGCAGAAAGTAAAACAATATCTAGAATTTGCTTATAATGTTGCTGAAAAAGTTACAGCGCTGTTGGAATCCAAATGGAAAAACTTGAAGAAGATTTCGAAAATGGATCACGTTGCAATTCCACATTTTTGGAGCGACGGCATATCGAATACTGGACTCACTTTATATAGGTAACAATTAACGTAATTAAAAAGTAATATATAATTTGTTAAAAGACAACGTTATTTTTATTATTAAGTTTCGATACTCAAGCTAGGCATATTTTTATGCCTAGATAAATTTACTTTTATTATTCCTTTATAAATAATTTGAGACAACTCGTTTTGCTTCCTAATTAATTATTTTAAATTGATGTTCATAAATTTATAATAAATCATATAGCACTGTTTGACATTATTATCTTATTCTAAACGTCCTTATAACCAAAATATCCAATTTACTATTTTCGACATAGAATTTTACTGCTAATACAACCGCCGAAACGGAGGCACAATATTTCTTTTCTACAGCTAATAATAATATTTAAAAATTAATACAAATTATACATATTATTTTTTTCTGCATGTATATGTGCGTACGCGTGTGCGCATGTATCAGTCATATAAATACAGATTACAATTATGTAGTTATCAATTAATTACTATATCAATATAATGATTTTTATTATCCTACAATACAAAACTTTTTATGGTTTTAGGAAATTTTTTTGTATAATTTATATATGTAATGTATATTATAAGCTATATATACATATATAGCTTATAATTCCCTTAATATTTCCTGAGTATGTACACACGCAGTAATATTCTCTTTTTCATATAATTCCTCTTTCTCCTATGACTATTATATACCATTTATTCTTTGATTTCATTAACTTTCTAGCTTCTTATTCTAGCCGCAATGTTCTTTGAGATAGCATTAATACATAGTACATTTTTCAATCTACTCAAACTCCTGTACGTAAGAAAAGCGATTTTTAATGTTATTGAATATTACTTTGTTGGTAATGGTCGGCGGTACATAAATGCATATCTAGAAGAAATATTAAACAAAACTTTAAACCTGAAAAGTATTTTGACGTGAGAGGGCGGAAGAATAAAATATATCTTATCGGTTCTTTTCACGCTATTTATTAATACAAACTTCACTTAGAGATCAAATATAAACACACGAACGGAAGCGTAAAATTAAGTGAACAAGTATTAATTATCCTAATTTATTCGTACGCTATAAATATCGTGATAAATGCATCAAAACTCGTGAGAAAGCATTGGTTTCCTACGAGGAGCTACTTGTGACAAGATATATACAAAACGCGTGTACATTGCGCGTGAACATTTCTAATATATTCTAAAAGAAAAACTAGCTGCCACGTTTAGCAAGATTCTACATTTCTTTTTAATAATGTGCCGTTTTTCACGGATATTTTCTATATGCAAGATATCAGTTAATAAATATATAAGAAATCGCGTTATACAGTCAGAATATTGCATACAAGTCCCGCAACCATCCCCAGTATCAGATACTAGTAATTGGAAGAAGATATTGAACGATAATTCTATGTGTGAAATTGGAAATTATTTACTTTTATAAATGTTTTCTTTGACTGTTTTGTCCTTATATTTAGTGATAACGGAAGTTAATAATGATCTGATAGAATTAGACAGTATCGGCGAAAATGAATAATCTCCAATTCTAAAAAAAAATTCTTGTTCTGTTACTCGATCCATCCGAAAATTATACTTACATTCATTAATAATTATATTAACAGACTCACTAGCATAACTAATGCTGACTAAAAATTGCGTAATGGCAGTTTGACAATAATTAATCCAAGACGACTACTGAAGATCTATTATTAAACTTTTTAATCGAGATTTTCCGTAGCCATGTTGTTAAATGTTTTACAAAGTATTGTAAATTATTGAGTAATATTGCACTAGCAGAAATAACTTCTTGCACTAGAATAAGCAAAAAGTACAGTATTAGTTAGAATAATACTTTAGAAATCGTCATAATTTATAAAAAGGTTAAACGAATATCGTGGATATTATATTAATAGTCATCCATATAAATATCCAATTACTCTAACATATCTATCTTTAGTAATCCAAAGTCATTAATTTGCTAATACATTTGCTAATTCTTACAGTATTCAATTATTTTAAATCTTCAAGGTTATAATTAGTCTAAAAATACGGGTTGTCTATAAACATTTATGGCAAATTTGCAACTCATTAAGAGTCTAGAAACAGGCGGTGTTATCAAGCATTCAAGAGAAATGTAACATTCTCGCGGAAAGATTAAAATCTTCGGTTGGCACTTGCCATCGTTCGTTCCAGTCGATTTTGTTCCTGTACGACAAATGCGAAAACATAGAAAGACGTGTCACACGTTCGCACCTTCTGGAGACCGACCAATAAACAAAGTCCTCGGGACATTTATAGAGATATCCCTGTAAACTGTTTCGGGTGTCGCGTTTACACTTGTAAAAGGTATTGCTGCAACCTTGCCGATAAGGAAAATGTCCTTCTTGCGGACAAAGCTGATTCGACGATACCTTTACCTAAAATCAAAAGAATATTTTACAATGAATGTTTTCAGTTACAAGTTTACTTACAATTGGTTGATTAAAATTTTCACTTACAGGTGATAAAGCATTGTCTTCCAATCTTCGATAAAATCTGGCGCTTGTTCTGGTGCCCAAGCATGGCTGAGTGCTTTCACTTGCGGGTAGACATTGAATCTTTTTCTCATCGAAAATTGTATTCTCTGGGCAACTCAATACGAGGATCTTGATTTTCATGTTGCCCTCGGAGGTACACTGATAAAATAGATTGCAATATTTCGGATGCCTTCGGAAGCCGGTGGGACAAACCAGAGTGATTTGTTCGTCGGTCAAATTGCCTATGGCGCAAGGCGCCGCTCCTGGTACCGCTGTTGCCGATTCCGATGATTCGGTCGTTTGTTCCTGAGATTCCGTCGTGGATTGCTCCTGCGACTCGGTCGTCGATTGCTCTTGAGCTTCTGTACTGGATGGTTCGTTTTAACTCTGTCGTCGCTTGCTCTTGGGATTTAGTCGTCGATTGTTCCTGGGATTCAGTCGTCGATTGTTCCTGGGATTCTGTTGTAGA
Organism: Leptothorax acervorum; assembly: GCA_035220615.1. Lineage (NCBI taxonomy): Eukaryota > Metazoa > Arthropoda > Insecta > Hymenoptera > Formicidae > Leptothorax > Leptothorax acervorum. The sequence goes on along the minus strand of JASTWQ010000346.1, from coordinate 130,629 downwards.
CTGTTCCTGAGACTCGGTCGTAGACGTTTCGGATCCTGTGTAAGCAGCAGCTTCAGTTGTGGCTTCGCTAGTCTGTTCAGAGGTGCTTGATTCGGTAGCGGCTTCTGTGGTGGCAAATGATTCAGTCGTAGACTCTGTGCTCTCGGTACTCTCTGGCATACTTGATGTCGTTGATTCGGTACCGGAAGCAGGAGTGCTTCCTTCTGAAGTAGTCTCAACGGATGAAGGCGTTGTACCAAGCTCTGTGGTGCTTTTTTCTGCTTGCTGAGCTGTGCTCTGCGTTATAGTTGATGTCGATTGTGCAGGTGTTCCAGATTGAGTTGTGGATTCCACGTTGCTCAAAGTAATATTTCCAGTCGTACAATCTCTCGCGGGATAAACAGATTCGGGATAATTACATACGCTGATCCTGGAATCAAAAATAGTGCCCGGTGCGCAGTCAAAGTGATATACGTTGAAACCATTGCCATTATTAACGCAGCGATAGAATTTGTCACATCTGGTCGGATGCGGATAAAACCCTTCGTCGTTGCATATTATTCCGTTACTCGGCTTTTTTGTCGCACAATCTGGTACGTGTGACTCAGTAGACAAAGACGATTCCTCACTTGATTCAGAAGTAGATGAGGATTCAGACGAGGATTCGGATGAACTTTCTGTACTGGAGCTTCCAGGCATTTGAATCTCTTCTGGTCTTCCCGAGGCAGGACTTTCGCTAGTACTAACGGGCGTGACAGTAGTTGTTGATGATGATTCTGTTTTGTCTGTCTCTGATGTAGGTGATTCGGTAGATATCTCTCTTGGAGCACCAGCAGTTGTAGCGCTTTCGGTAGAAACTGGAACTGGAGACGCTGGAGTAGTTGCGATGGTTTGACTAGAAACAGTTGTAGAACTACTTGTGACAGGAGGAAGTCCAGATGTGGGTTCAGAAGTGCCGGGACTAAGGCCTTGATCGATTTTATTGCTGTCTGATAAACATGAAGTTATTTTCTCGATATCATTACACGTTTGTATTGATTGATCCCATGCTGTGCCAGGACCGCAGTCGAATTCGTATTTTTGATAACCGGATTGGCCTTGTACACAGCGATAGAATTTTTTGCAATTATTACGATCCGGGAAGAAACCTTCTTCAGTACACTCAGACTTCCCATTCTGAGGTGAAGAGGCAGTGGACGATGCAGAACTTGGCCCAGTAGTTGTAGCTTTTGTACTAGTATCCGGTGGCAAATATGAAACAGATTCAGGTGTCGGTCCAGACGCGCTGGTTGCAGGCGAAGGTGGCAAGTAAGACGTAGAAGTAGTGGTCATTTGTGTTGCAGGAGGAATATAAGAAACGGATTCAGTAACTTGCATTGTTGAAGACGGATATGTACTACTGGGTGGCAAATAAGAAGTTGACGTTGTCCGAGATGGTGTGACGGGATTTCTCGTAGTGCTGACAGCTTGAGTCGATGATTGTGTCTCTGGTTCTAAAGATGTTGGTGAGAAGGTAGAGCTTTCAGAAGATTGCGATGGTAATTTACTTGTATCTGGTCCTTTGGTACTGTCTACTTCATTCAGCGAAGTATCGCGGGTTTGTCTGTAGTTACACCATTCGCTTCATTGCAACTTGGTACAGCATAAGCATGATTACAAGTTTGAACGGACGAATCCCAGACGGTTCCAACACCACATTGAAAGTCATATTTTGTGAAGGAAGACTTGCTATTATCGACACATCGGTAAAACTTGCGACAATCTTGTGGATCAGCAAAAAAGCCTTCTGCTGTACTAAGACCTAAATCAAGATTTTATTTATACTAATATAGTAAAACTTTAGTTTCTATACAGTATTTTAAATCATTGTACCTGGCGAACTTGGAGTTCCTTGAGAGCCTGCTGTCCCTGGACCCGCGGAGCCTGGATTACCAGGCGAACCTGGAGTTCCTTGAGAGCCTGGTGTCCCTGGACCCGCGGAGCCTGGACTACCCGGCGAACCTGGAGTTCCTTGAGAGCCTGGTGTCCCTGGACCCGCGAAACCTGGACTACCCGGCGAACCTGGAGTTCCTTGAGAGCTTGGTGTCCCTGGATATCCTGCAGAGCCTGGACTACCCGGCGAACCTGGAGTTCCTTGAGAGCCTGGTGTCCCTAGACCCGCGAAACCTGGACTACCCGGCGAACCTGGAGTTCCTTGAGAGCTTGGTGTCCCTGGATATCCTGCAGAGCCTGGACTACCCGGCGAACCTGGAGTTCCTTGAGAGCCTGATGTCCCTGGACCCGCGGAACCTGGACTACCCGGCGAACCTGGAGTTCCTTAAGAGCCTGGTGTCCCTGGATATCCTGTAGAGCCTGGGCTACCCGGCGAACCTGGAGTTCCTTGAGAGCCTGGTGTCCCTGGACTTGCGGAGCCTGGACTACCCGGCGAACCTGGAGTTCCTTGAGAGCCTGGTGTCCCTGAATATCCTGCAGAGCCTGGACTACCCGGCGAACCTGGAGTTCCTTGAGAGCCTGGTGTCCATATGGGGGAAGGAAGATCTTGCACGTTCGAATCGAGTTCATTCTCAGAACTTCCACATTCAGGCCGACCACTATCTTCCGGATGCGTACAAATGTCTCCCTTTTAAGTGTGCAAGTTTCTACTTGCACACTTAAAAACTATGAGGAAGCAATGTGCAACTTATATAGTCATTTATGAGATGAAAATCAGTTCTCTTTCTATTTTCATTTGAGTTCGATTGACATACTTCTTTTAAAAGTGGAAGTTGAAAATAATGAAATCACAGCCTTATTGCACAATGTAAATATACATTTAAAAAACATAGTTTTATAGGTCTTATTATTCTTTAATTATATTCATCAATATAATTAAGAATTTGTGGATCAAATCATTTGAGAAGCGTCTCGGTTTTTTGCAGAACCGAAAAGTTTAAATTTTAATTTGATTGATAAATAGTTTATAGTATATACATTCACATTACACAGTGTCTCCTCCTCTTTTACCAAAGTCACACGTAGCAGTTGCTGCGTGTGAGAACCAACAGCCTACGTCTTTCTTCCTTAGAACAATATGTTCTAAGCTTTCTTCACAAAGACAGAAACCAGGCCAGTTTTTTCCACACAAGAGACATCAATTCTCAATTCGTGCGGGGAGTGCAGTTTTAAATATAAAATTTGCACACTTTTTTGAAGTGAAACTTCTTTAGGCGCGGGGGGTGATTCGAAACGGAAGCGTCACGGAAATCCGTCACGGAAGTCTGTAACGGAAGTCCGTCACGGAAGTCCGTCACGAAAGTCTGTCACAAAAGTCCGTCACGAAAGTCCGTCACGAAAAGTTGAAACTTCTAATGGAAGTGATTCGGTGCGGGCGCGTCACGAAAGTCCGTCACGAAAGCCCGCCACGAAAAGTTCAAACTTCTAATGGGAGTGATTCGGTGCGGGCGCGTCACGAAAGTCTGTCACAAAAGTCCGTCACGAAAAGTTGAAACTTCTAATGGAAGTGATTCGGTGCGGGCGCGTCACGAAAGTCCGTCACGAAAGCCCGCCACGAAAAGTTCAAACTTCTAATGGGAGTGATTCGGTGCGGGCGCGTCACGAAAGTCTGTCACAAAAGTCCGTCACGAAAGTCCGTCACGAAAAGTTCAAACTTCTAATGGGAGTGAATCGGTGCGGGCGCGTCACGAAAGTCTGTCATGAAAGTCCGTCACAAAAAGTTTATGGTATCTGAATTAAAGCCTGTGTAATTAACAAATCAAATTTTAACTATAAATTAAAGCCGATGCAATTCACAAATAAAAAATATACGTGTGGCCTCCACGCGCGGCAGAAGTGAAACTTCTTAGCTGTGAGGAATAGGATAGTATCTCGTTTATAGTATCTGAATTAATGCCTATGTAATTCAGAAATCAAATTTTAATTATAAATTAAAGCCGATGCAATTCACAAATAAAAATTGATTCGTGTATTAAAGCCTGTATAACTCACAAATAAAATTTTAATTATAAAAGTGAAGTTTTAGGTTATGAGAAAAATTTGCTCATATATAATTATATATGGGCCAACTGTTGCCAACTGTTACATTTATATACATATAATTATATATAGACAAATTTTTCTCATAACCTGAAACTTCATTTTTATAATTAAAATTTGATTTGTGAGTTATACATGCACGTTTCAATACACGAATCAATTTTTATTTGTGAATTGCATCGGCTTTAATTTATAATTAAAATTTGATTTCTGAATTACATAGGCATTAATTCAGATACTATAAACGAGATACTATCCTATTCCTCGCAGCTAAGAAGTTTTACTTCTGCCGCGCGTGGAGGCCACACGTATATTTTTTTTATTATATTGTCAATTTTTCAAATCGTATATTTTGTAGTTTAAAAATACAATTTTTTTTACATTTTTTGGGAAAAAAAAAAATTTTTTCACCGATCCTCGCCAAATTCAATAACAACCATTTTTCTAATTATATTATACTCTTCAGTTTTTTCTACCCCTATCTATTTCATATATAATTCTTTAAGATTTGGTTGATCAGTTCTTGAGTTATATATAAGCGAAAAAAATGATGGAGAAGCATTGTGCAAGTTTCTAATTTACACACTTTTTTATTATATTTGCAGTTTTTTTCGAATTTAATTGTATTCTTAGGTCTTTTCTACCCCTATTTCATATATAATTCTTTAAGATTTGGTTGATTAGTTCTTGAGATACAGACGTTTGAAATTTCGGAGAATCCGTACATACATATAGAAGCCTTATAAAGTTGGGTCTAATCAACCAAATCTTAAAGGATTATACAGGGTGTTCAACAAAACGGGTTCAATATTTATATGGTGGATAGTACACACCATACTGAGTAAAAAAGCCTTAGTGAACATATGTGTAGGTCAAAAGCTCAACCGTTTCTGAGATATAAATTACATTTTTGTATATTACTATGACTGACTTACAAGAGAATACCCCCAAGCCGAACTCTTGGATAAACTTTTTTGGGTATGTAAAGTGACTCAATACATGAATATAAACGATATATGCTTTATTTGTGCCTTATCGCCCTTTAAGGTATGATTTTCAACCCAAAAGTTAAAAGGGCGCTTTTACTTTTTAGCGTATAACTTCCAAAATACAAGAGATAGAGAAAAATGTTTAAAATAAAAGTTTAATGGTAAGTTAAGGTCTACAAAATGGTATAGACAAAAATGTAAAAAAAAGTCAGTCATGGTAGTAATATAAAAAATGTTTATATCTTAGAAACGGTTGAGTTTTCGACCTATGATCACTAAAGCTTTTTTACTCACTATATATGGTGTGTACTATCCACCATATAAATATTGAACCCTCTTTTTTGAACACCCTGTATATGAAATAAGGGTAGAAAAGACTGAAGAATATAACAAAATTAGAAAAGTTACCAATAATTAATACTAAATTGTCCAAAAACATTATTTTCTAAAAAGTCTCAAGCGGTTGAGACGAGGTATAGTCTTTGTTAAAGTTTTATAATATTGACACAATTTTTCTAATTCTCTTATATTCTTCGGTCTTTTTTACCCCTAGATTTCATATATAATTCTTTAAGATTTGGTTAATCAGTTCTTGAGTTATAGAAATTTCGGTAAATTTGGCACACACACACACACACACACACATACGGACATTTTTTGAAATTGCTATTTTTCGACGTTTTAGAACATTCTGAACACATTGTCAGCGGCAACTAAAAAAAATTTTTTTACGAAAACAGCTTCCTCTATGAGGAAGCAAAAACTTACAACTGTATACTATATAGGCCCTACAATTTACATATAGAATATATATCGATTCCAATAATTATAATCTATTGTTTTTAAAAGAAATAACCAAATGTTAGAATCAAATTGTATTTACTCTTTTGTACTTAATCTATAATCTTACACATATACATACGCCCACATATTTATTGACATTACCTCTGAAGGCTCTGAAGCGCATGCCTGGAAAATATATATGTATACATATCTATATATGTAGGGTCGCGGTCAAAGTAGTTGCGACACTATTTTTTTTAATAAGTTTAGAAAAATAAGTTATAGTTATAAGTTATAGTTATAGTTTTTTAAAAATAAGTTTAGTTTTTTAAGTGTTGCAACTACTCTGACCGCGACTGTACATACCTACATGGCAATTATTGCGTTGTACAATATTTATTTTTCTCGATATTATTTGTATACGTATATATTGATTGTTTTCACAATTATTTATACATAAATATATATACGTAATGCACATGCCCTAGAAACTTACTAGATATGTATAATTTTATAATATATATAAGATAGTATAAGTAATTATAATATATGTACAATGTACATACAATATAATATATATGATTAAATTATTAATTAAATACAATTACTTTTATCATAAATAAATAATTCTGTAATGTAAAAAATCTATATGAATTTCTGTACACTAGAAGATATTAATATATGTTAAGTGCTTATCGTGGCGACGTGAAACTTGTGGGAAATTCATGGCATGTGTATGTACTCCGATATACGCATAAATTAATCTACCAAGACATTAAGACATTAATGCCACTGCGATGTATGTATAATATATATGAGTCCGAGTAAGTGATCACAATTTTTCCTTCGGCTAGCGGATACGAAAAGTCTCTTTAATCGACGGCCTTTAATCGTAATCGATACAGAATATGTGGAACATTCGTATATAATCACGATTTTTTGCTAATAAGTTGTTGTGCACGTTTGCTCGGCCGGAAACAAGCTATTAATCGATCCAACGTTACAGCCACGTTTCAGCTTAAAGGAGAAACGGCGGTTTTGGTCGAGCCACCGATGTAATCTCCTGTTAATTAATTACAGTGAACTAATTCCTAGGATCTACTGCAATGGAGATAAGGCAGGTGGTGTACTCTAATTTGTTCTTTCGTGATTTATGAAATACTTAAAGGTCATCTGTTGCACGGGGCTTTCTTTTAAGTTACGCTATATATATATATTTACGTTGGAAAAATACCGCTCTAATTTATCGCACGCTTAACGAGACACGAGAACGCTAGCTGTAAAAAATTGCCGTGAAGAATTAAGAACGATATGATCGTTCACGTGAACGTTATATATTTCTATAGGTAATACCGATTTCCCCCTATGCATCGTGATATAATAATATCTATACTATAATGAGATTTAAATTATATAAATATTAAATATCTCATATGGAATTTGTTTGGATATTAATAGAAAGTTATAGTGCGCGATTTGCGTGCGATTATATATAATTGTGTAATAATTGCGTAAAATGTAATTTCCACGTTGGATTATTATTATTACACTCATAAAATTCACTTTTACAAATGCAATAATTCAAGGACAATATATCCGTCGTGACTAATAGCGTAGATTATTTCTGTTACTGTATTTTATCGATGTACATTTACACGTGTACGTATTCCTCAAATCTCGATTAACGAATCTTTTCGCGCTTGCAGTACGTATACTATTTATTGAAATTAATACTTTCCGTCACGCCACTCTCGTGCGATTATGTCATATTTGTGTGACGGGATTAAGTCCGCTAATTTGCGGAGGGCATTATACCCCGCGAGTGTATAGCTTTCGCGTTATCCATCCATTTATTTTCTACATTTCCATTGTTGATACCTGCAGCGGATACTCGGCGCGTTCTACGCGAGGGATACCAGTTGCCACCATCGTATAATACGCACCGCAACCTTCAGGTGGCTTAAAGGGTGGTTTCGCCGGCGCGGAGCGCGTCGAAGGGATCGGCGGCACTCGGCGAACTCGGTCGCGGTGTGACGCGTCGCCGCCGCCTCGCGATTGGCCAGGCCGCTCCGCCAATCGGCGGCGGCGTCGTCTACTAGGCAACTAGGCGCGCTCTACCCGGGCAGCGGGCAGCCAGTGTACCGCCGGTCGCGTACCTGTTCGGGTTGCTTCTATTTCGGTTTGCGGTTCGCGCTCGTGAAAGCCCCCTCAACCTTCCGTGGGTGGCTTCCGGCAGTGCCTCGCGAAATATATTGAGATATCCGTTCATTCAATCTTTCTCTATCCTTCTCTCCCTCTCTCACTCTTTCTTTTTCGTATCGGATAATGATTGGTCCGCGCCGATGTTGAGGACTGGCGCGACGATACGAAGCGTGACGAAATCATGTTATGGAGATCGGCGAGTTGACGTCCTCGTGTGTCGTCGCCGCGCTGTCTCCCCGCACGACGGTGGGAGGGTCGTCAACCGCGTCGCCGAGTGATCCACCTGCTCGAGTCGACCGCCGCCACCGTCGCCGCCGCCGCCGCTGATGCAGCCGCGTGCGAGCCGCTGTCTCTGGCTCCCGGGATCGCCACCGCTACCGCCGCTACCGCCGCCGCCGCCCTCGCTGCCGCCGTTGTCGACGCGATCCTCTCGCGCGGACCAAGCGGGAGATCCGCGATAGGATAGGCGCGCGTGTATCTCCACTCTTTTTCCCTGCCTGCGCCCTGTAAATCGCCCTATGACAAGAAGTCACACCTGCAGCTCTCGCCGCAGTCCGTTATCGCCGATCGCAACTCCGTATCGTCGCCTCCTTCGTTAACAGGTGACGATTCTCGTATACGCGGTCTCTATTTTTTATTTATTTATTAGCGTGGTTTATTGGCGACGTGGCTGACGCTTCGTACGTTTCGATCAGAGCGGAGTTTAAAGAGCTGTCAGTTTAGGTACTTTAAATCCGGAGTCAACTGCGAGAGGATATAATGATAGTACGTGAGAAAAGAATTCGGTAATAAACCGTACTTCAAGTGCTACAAAATCAACGTCAAATGACTTTCTCGGGTAACATTCCACTATCCCAGAAATCAAGCCAAATGCCAATGTCCAATCATAGACATCATTTCGTAAGACGTCCGAAAGTTGTCTTAAAGACGTCTTATGTCCCGATTTTGAACATACGTGCTGTCTGGGATGCCCGAGGGGATGCCTCTCCATTATGCTTCGTAGCGAATACTTTGCACAGTAGCTCCGCGGCATTCGTTGACATGATATTTAAATTGCAATGTTTGGTTCTGAAGGTCATAGAAAATTGAGATTTTTTAAGGGAGATCTCTTTTGTCTGCGCGCAGTTCACTCTGTTGCATTTTAATAATTAATTGATTTGCTTTACTTCGAAATCCAGATCTGAAAGAATGTTGGAAATCTAAGAGAGCTTTGGAAAAAATTTCTCTAATGGAAAAACTCGCGATATACAGGCGATTAGTCAATCGTGTGTAATTATAAGAAATCATCATAAATTAAATACACGAGCCAAGCTCGAGACATGATAAAGAATTAATAAAATGAAGAGATTTACTCCGAAAATTAAACCTTACAATATTGAAGTTTTATAGTCTATGTACCAGAAAATTTCACATATAAAACTCTATATATGTATAATCAAATGATAAACCCATTATTGGCTGGAAAATTGGCAGCGCCAATTATTTACGTTTCTCTCGTACACATTTCAGTCCCTCAATAAGGAATTATTTCGTCATTTTTGATTGAAACATCAATTTGCATAATTCCATTTTAAGTGAGCAATTGTTATTTAAATATGGAAATATATGGAACGTATCTGCGTTGATATAAATTTACTTGTTTATTGATAAAGTAATGATATAAATCTGCGAGAATCTGCTTAATTATTTAGAAGAGAAAGATATAATTACGTGGATGATACAATGCGCGTCGAAATAGTTGAGAAAATATTGCGATACAAGGAATGAAAGACAAAATTGTAAGCGCTTCTAAGTGCTAAAGATGTTACTTTTGTTGTAACACGCCGTGCTTTGACATTTTTTTCACATTTTTCTAAAATGCTAATTTAGATAATTGTCCATTGTAATACTTCCTGCATCATTGAGCATAAGTCCGACGGTGAAGCTTTTATTTATACACCTTACGATATGCCTGTTGACCCCGTATCGCGTGTTATATATACGCGACAATCACGATATAAATATTTTGACATTAATCTTTAACATTTTCCGTGAATTCAGCATCTATCAGCACTGATAAAGGCAGCGCGTTGCGCTGCAAGGAAAGTTGTCGCACCGCAAATAAAACCTCGAAGCGATTTTGTTAGTGGTACATATTTATTTATCCTTTACAGTTTAGGCGAAGACTCCCTCACCGTTGGACTCCCTTTTACTCTTATTAATATAAAGTACTGACCGCATTGCTTCGAATTATTCGCAATTGCAAAGACGTGTTGCCTTGCGCGTTATATAGGTATATGTTTCAGATAATGCCATAAAGTATAAGATTGAATAAAAGTAAATAAAAAGAATATATGTTTTATATAACGATCTAATAATTTCTAACTGAAAAAGACGTATCGCGTCAAAGTAAAAAATTACTGAGTTCTAATCTAATTTAATAATTAAATATTAAATTAAATAATTAAATAACCAAATATTGATTTGATTCCGGCATAAAAGTTTCTTTTTCCGCTGTGTCCACTTGGCCTCCTTTCATGCCCAGAAAAAGTAGGGGTCTGATATAGGCTCCGTGCAATAGGCCAATAGGTCTCTGCGCTCTTGCATCCCTCACGATGGTTTCTCGTGGTTTTTATCAATAAATTTCGAGCGACCGCGCCCAGAATCGATCTCGAAGTTTTGGCACGGCAACCTTTCGCGAATTCCAAGCCATCGATTTTTATGCGAGCAATATTCTACTCGTCTTTACCGGGCTATTTTTACGATCCTCGCGGAGTGACCCCGAAATCTAGATCTAAGACGCAGCTTCAGCTTACGTCCGTGTCTTCTTAATAGTGATTAATAGCGTATATGCACGCAACTATCAAACGGGAACGGCTTTATCCTAGAATCGCGAACTTTAAGCACTCAGGCCGCATTAGCCGCATATATCAGACTTGCCCGTCCCACCCTCCCTCAGTCCGTTTTTGTTTGTTTGCGCTATATCTTTCTTTCATTTCGCGGGACCTATGGCCAAACCCTGAAAAATCTGTAATGCCGCACCGCGGATATAAATACAAATGCCACGAGCGGAATTGCCGGAAAGCGACAATTATAATTACGAGTATTACGACAAACTCGCTCGCAGTCGCGGAGAATCCTCAGGATTCCATAAACAACTTGACTTTACTTATCTTTGGATACATGCACGCCGTTAATGTCCATTCAGTTGCAAAGACGGAACTAATTACCCGATCGGAGGGAACATTGATATAATCGATAAGCGCGCCGCGTGTAATTAGAACGTTAAAAATATCGCGCTTTGCATTAAACGCTGTTACCAACTGAACGGATTGCACGCGTTTCGCGCGGTTTGTCCGCATCAAGTCGCGAGGGTATCACGTGGGAAATATTTTGCAGTTCCCCGCTCCGAAAGAGAGTTTCGCGCCTCCTCCTTCTTCTCCTCCGGTAGACGCGAGATCTCGAGGGGAAGAAGTCCGAGCGAGACGCGGCAGCGGATCGATAGAGGAAACGCACGATGAGACGCACCGGCACAATGACGGAGAACGTGCCGGCGATGGTGTGACCTCGCGGGTCACCGGATATAAAAAGAAACAGGAGGAAGCTGGAAGGGGGTAGGAGGCAGCCCTGTCGTGGACTTTCGATAATTTAGACGGCGGCAGGATCAAAGGTCATGGCAACGCCGCCGGACTCGCCGGAACCGGAAGAAGCGTTCTTCGAGTTCGAGAGCACGAGGGCGAGGCAACAGACCACCAGGCCGGTGCCTATAGAGGAACTTCTGCGACAGACCAAGTTCTCCCGCCAGGAGATCCGAGTCATGTATCGAGGCTTCAAGCAGGTACGTCCCCTCTTGACCTATCAGGCACCATATCGATTCTCTCGGGGGATCTCTCGAATCGGCGAGCGCGAAATTATGCAAGGGGAAAAAGCATTTTTACACCGTTGCATTCATCGAAATTTTTATCGCGCATTCGTTGTAATATGCAAATGAGCCTTATCGCACTTGGCTGCATAGCGCCATCAATTTATTTTCATCACCTTGCAGCTCGCAGAGATTTCTCTCTTGTACACGGAGATTACCTTCAATTTATGCGAGATTATTTCATTGGCACTTGCATAATTTTGCATTTCTAATCTACGATTAAAGATTTGACCTGAAAAACCTGACCCGCGCGAGTCTGAAGAGCAAAAATTTCAAAGGGAGAAGGGCTTCTGACGATAATTTATCTATTTAAGATATTCCGAAAGTTATTAATTTCCATACTTTATTCCTTTTATTAATTTATTAAATACTTCTGAACATTTAACGTAACAGAATTTGTCGAATCTAACATAAAAAAATGATTAAACATAATCATTTATGTGACTCTAGTACCTATCTATTTCCTAAACTTCGAATTATGCCGAAGCCGAGATTTCCAAACATCGTTTTGTTCGTCGTTGTAAGATTACCTACAGCAACGCGCGGTAGCCGATATAGCATAGTTCGTACTAGTATTTTTAACTCCTTCTTTATTAAAGATAGTCTCGCAAAGTATTGATTATTCACGGGCATCCCACAGAAATTGTGTTAACGCGGTTACGTAAATGAATTGATTATAGCGCTATTGGGCTCAATCATCAGTAAAAAGCACTTGTTTCCAATCGATTTGCTACGTCATCATCGAGCATTTAGCTCATGTATCTTTAAGGAGGTTGGAGCGTTTGACGAAATCTAAGACAAGTCAATAATACAAACATAATACGAAAGTTAATTATATCGACAATAAGTAGAAAAAATTTCATTGACTTCTACCATTCCGTTTTGAAGATGAATGTTTTCAAAATTACAGAAATCTATCCTATATATAGATATACCCTTTATGTAAATATCATATTATGTATCTGCTCCTGTATGGTAAAGATGAATGAAATTTTTATGTTACACTTCTGTGACATCAAGAATTGCAATCACGGTTTTTTAACTTTTTAAGCTTAAATTTTTTTTTCAATTTTTAAATAATTTATTTAAACAATATCAAGTATAAAAATGGGACAAAATTGCGTTTTTACGCTTTTTCTGGTCTCAATGATAACATGTTATTTATTAATCATTTCTGAGACTAGCTTTACACTGTTTAATCATGAAAACAAAATTCTATATATATAGGACATCGCTCCAACCTCCTTAACTGTTCGTGATAAACGAATTTTACATCGAGCTTGTAACGTACATAATACATGCATTTTATTACCTATAAGCAAATCTGTTAATATTCCCGAGACATGCCCGAAAATCAGTTATCGTGGAATTACGCGATGAAATTATAGGAATAATCAAACTTGATTCCTACATTTCGTAAATGTGGGTGAACAACTATATATTATACCGATTTGTATCATGTTTTCATACAATCTGTGTGGCAATGTGTAAAGGTAAGACAATACAGCGACCAAGTATAAATTGTGTTAACAACGCGGAAATAATCGTCCGGGGTATAAGACGTTTATATCGATTTAGAAAACTTTCGACTGCGTCCTGATGTAAGAAAAAATGTAGCAGTAAATTACTTGCGTAGGTATAACAGAAATATGATGGAAACTTGACACTAGACGGATACGTTCGTACAGCCAAGAACGGGTTTGGTTGATATCCTACATCCACTCTCTCCAATCACAGTTTTATAGCTAAATTTTATATCGCTCCGTCGTATCTTCTCCGTTGTATCTTCTTCGATAGATACAATGGTGCGATATAAGTTTCCAATGGATTGTAGTGATTGTATCTTTCATAACATAGAATCACTACGTGCTATTAAATGAATAATAATACTCATATTAAGTTTCTGACAATTTCTACAATTTATTCGTGCGCAAATAACACCAAATAACTTTTTTATTTTAAATCGAAGTTTTAAAAATATATCCTCTCTCTTTCTCTCGGTTTGATTAAGAAATAAATTGGAGGATATTATTTCATATTATTTATATAGGAATTAACATACCGATTACGTGTATACTTCTTAATATTTTCAAACGACTGATGTGTGCTAAAATAAAATATTGAAGAGTTATCGAAAAGATGGCAAAATATCCGCGGTGATTATTTTGCTATGTAATTACGCATGTGATTCCTATTATTCATGTGTGGGCACAACTTACTCTGCGTGATAGTGCTATTCTTGCATACTGAAGTGATCCGCGTCCATATCGGATCTACGGCTCTTCATACGCTCGGGCTTTGCGGTGCATAATTTTTCGCTGACGCACGGTTCGATGAAGCTCAAAGCCGTGCACGCTTCGGACTTTCGGAGTCCTGTGCGGTCCGTTACTTTCACGACTCTCGTGAAATATTCACCAGCGAGTTGCGGCGATGGTCAGTGGCGATGGTCAGTCCACCTGACGCCGAGCCGATATGCGGTCTCTCCAAGGCCCGCCAACGTAAATATCCGCAAGCCCCCCCGCGGTTGTTTTGTACGATGTATCCTGGAAAAGACGTGCATCGCTGACGAAACTATGTCCAAGTCTTGACAACCCAGGATTATAGATAGTGCCCTAACGGGAATTATTCGCGAGTCCGAACTCGCATGTATAAGAGGACATCATCCCACGTTTACCGCGCTTCCCTTATCCCACGGATCTCGGGCAACTTCAAACAAATCTTTTCTTTTACAATATAAATATATTTTTGAGGGCGGCAGTGTGGTCTAGTGGTAGAGAGCCAGACTCGCAATCTGGAGAACCAGGTTCGAGGCCACTTGAGCACGTAAACATGGAATTTATTTTCGAAGCTGCGTCCCCACGCGCGAATGGATTCTCAAACGGGGAAAAACTGGGCTCCGTCTTTCGGAAGAGCCGTTAAGCTGTTGGTCCAAAGGTTAAAGGGTTGAGTGGAGATGAGGTAGTGGTAAAGGGTTGGGAACGTCCCTACAAAACGCCTTGCAACCCCGAGGGGAGTCAATAAAATAAATTTAATTAATTTTATAAATATATATTTGATATTGTATAAAAAGTATTTATACTGTATTGTGTCAAACGACACAGTGCGGAATCTTTGTGTTCTCCTGAATTTTATCATTGATCCTCGTCATGCTTTTTCTTACATAATTTAAATGCGATCCGAGAACCCACAAAACAAGTCTACGAACTAGCTCCGATTGTGCGGAAAAGTGGGGATATTTTATACAATTTAAGAGATATTACAGTTATATGTAATCCTCGATGTAATCTAAATCGTAGCTTTGTATTTACAAATAACAATATGATATCGCTCGACTAAGCAAAACAATTAAATAAATCAAAAACGGCCAATTTTCGAGCAAATAACGGATGTTGAAAATAAATTTAATAACTTTAATAATAATAATATACAATCATGTTAATTATTGTATATGCAACACGATTGTATATTATTATTATTAAAGTTATTAAATTTATTTTCAACATCCGTTATTTGCTCGAAAATTGGCCGTTTTTGATTTATTTAGCTGTTTTGTATTTACAATTCTGGATTAGTGTGTCGTTGTTGTAGTGTGATGATGGTGGATAAAATGTGTCCCTAAAAATATCATGGACTCTCTACGTGTCAGACTCCACGAGTATGTGCTCAAATTGACTCTTACAATTAGTTGGAACGTCGATTGTCCGATGGGCACTTAGAGTCCTGTATCCTTTTGTTAGAGAAGCGCGATTGACTTGAGTCAGTATTGCAATGAACTCCGGAGAGTATTAAAAATGTGGTCGTTTGCAGACGGACTATGAATACCACTCTTAGACGAGGTAATGGAAAATTATGCTTGAAGGAATTGTATCAGTTCTTTAGAGGAAATATTTATGTATCTATATAGAAAAATAACAATCAAATATATGTACATAAATAAATAATGTAAATAAAAATTGATTTATAATTTTTAGAAATAATGCAATATATGAATCTCATATTATGAGAGAATAAGAAACGCAGATATATTGAAAAATATATTCAATAGGATAAATTATAAAATTAATGTGGCGCTGGGCTGCCGTCTTGGTACAGGGACACACGTGGCCACCATAACAATATAAATGTCGAGCCACTAATCGTCTCCGTTATCGGTTTTTAATTTTTTATTATTAGAAAACGCGATAAATATTATATCTTTGATACAATACGTATTGTTTATGCTGACGTGTCCCGCGCCTTGCCGTCATCTGTACGGATTGATGAGTGCGCCACATATAAAATTCTGTCCCGCACGAAATTACGTATTCCCCTTGATGACGCACCCTCGCTTGCCGACATTTATTCGACGGTTGTTACGGTTTTGGAAATTGAGAGAGCGCCATGCCACTCATGGCCTGATAGTCACGCGTACCAAAGTACACCGTCGTCCTTTTCTGAGATCGTATGGAAGAATAGGGTCTCTCGGCAGCTAAGTATTTGAATTTATTGCGGATTACCGTCTCGTGAATTCCCGCTTTTCGCAAAAGTGCCTGGATATGTTTCTTGGACATTTTCGCTCGCGGGAAGTCATCGCGAGGGGATTGTGATTGCATATACGTGTGCATTCGTGGAAGATTGCTTTTTCGAAAAAATGCATTTTAATCGAACGCAATTAAAATAATCGCGTATGCGATACTTGACTCGGAAATTGGCGTGTGCTTTATATTAACGCGAGATAGAAAAAAATATACGGCGAAAATCACGGTGAACGGAAAGATAACGAGCACGGAAGAAGTATATGCTCGTTATACCTCCTCCATATTTTCGGCGCAAATATCTTTTTTATATTCCATCATTTACATTTTACGGAATATATTTCAATGCGACGTATGGCCGTGAAAACTTTCTCATTTTTTTTTAACAGGTGGAAATGCAGCATAGATACATCTCTTATCTTTTAGATAAAATAAATTTATAGACCTTGCGCGCTTTGAATATTTATCAAAATGGACTAGGTGGGACTAGGTGGATTTATATCTCGGCACAAGAGCACTACATTTATATCACTCTCGGCTCACAGACTATTTATTCCACTTTGTGAGTTCAGTTTGTGCTCGTATCTTACGACTACATAAAGTACAATGTTTCTATATCATTCGCAAACCGCATCTTGAAAGCGCTATTTCGGATACCCGCCGCGCACCTGCAATATTTCGAATTTCTAAACCAAATATACTTATGTAACCTTTGAGCACACCGCGACATTCGTATCCCGTCGTAGTAAAGCGCCAATTTTATCGTTTGCCGAGAATTTTTGCTTGTATCAACAAAATCAGTTCTTAATTTTCGAAATATTTTCGCCGGAACGACTGCCGAACACAAAGAGATCTCGGTGTGTATATATGTAACGTTTCATGTATAATATTGCACAACGTTATATATACCTACTGCATTGCGCGCTCAATCATGCCTAGCACTCTGCCCTTAATATTAAAAGCAAAGATTAAGCAAACACGCTAGCACATATTAAGTAGGCAGCCGGCCCCGCTGCAGAGTTTAAAGACTACTCACTCCCGGCAGGGTGGTTCAATTTACCTAGTGGGACGTGGACGAACTGTCCGGGCGTTAACTTATTCAGTAGCCGCTTACACAATGGCTCGTGTATCGTCGTAACACGAAGGTGCATAGGATGGCATAAGCGGGAACTAAGCCGTCCGTCCCTCGGCGCTTTTTCACGGCCGCCCGTATTTCTTCGCAATCGCGCTTTTAACGACATTTCGCACGCGATACCAACTCAATTTCCTGAAAGGAGAATGCGTGGCATTTCTCACCCGCAGAGACACAAGGACGAAGGGTAACCGCGCACGCTCTATCCGATGTCTTCGTCGTTTGATTCTTCTCGAGGATAAGAGGGGTGGAAAAAGAGAGCGAGGACAATCGGCGTTCTCGAAACAATGTGCCTCTCGTAATTATTGTCAGCTCACAATAGGCGGCAATAGGGCGAACTTTTGAATAACGAGAGGAAGACCGGCATTGGAACGGCATCCACCGTAGTCAGATATCGTACGCTATTGTATAACGGATGTACATTGTCAGATCAACATGTGTGAGAGATGCGATCCTGCTTTTTGCCAGTTGGTACCGTCTTAGGATAATGCATAGCCATATGTACGAGCGTTTATGAGCTCTTGCCATGGCAAAAGACGAATAATACAGCTGTTGCTCAATTTATTATTTTAACTATTATTAGACTATAAAAACTTGAAAGAGGAAAAGAGGGAAATAATTGCATTATTGATCATTATACCTCGTTCTTATTTAAATCAAAATGTCATTTCGTCAGTTATTCTTGCGTTCAACGTTTTGCGCTTTACCTATGTTGCCTTGTATTCCGTCTTTTGTGTTTCAATACTCTTTATCTTCGACGCCTTTGATATACACTTGTTCGAAGATTTCCACTCTTCAAATACCCCACAAACACGATACCTTGACATGTTGTCCTTACCTACACATCACTCCACTATATAAATTTCGTGCCTTTTTCTACTGTGCTGTCAAGTACTACACTATACTACCTTCTTTCATAAGATTCCTCTCCTTTCTGTCTTCTTTTCGCGCAGCAGCTAGTTTCTAGTCTCATCATGTCACTTGAATTTGCTCTAAATTAGCATTCTATTATGGCTGTTGCAATATTCACTACCGCAGTAGTCAGTACTGAAAATCTATAGTTTACGTTACGTACACTATAGATTAATTTTCAGTACTGGCAGTGAATATCGAAACGCAGCCTATGTACTCTACAAGTGTGTTTTGTGTTTTATGCGTGCGCGTTGTGTTTTGAGCGTGTGAACGTGAACGACTCCACGTGTATGTAACGCGTGCATATGTATGTCTCCACTATATATATGTATCACATCTAGTGTCTTTTACTGTAGACATAATAGCAACAGTATTGTTGGAGCCTTACCATTTGCATGTACTACTACTTTGTTTACTCACAAGGGACGTGTATGGAACTGTCCCACCAATTTTTATGAGCTTTGGATATGTTTTTGAGTGGCGAAAAATAACATATAGGTATTTTTTTATATTGGCTTTGAAGCACGTTTAGGGGTCGAAACAACCTGTCGAAGAAATTCCTTACATTTAATTATGAGTGAATATCACTGAAACCGTGAGGTATATAAAAAAATGTTTTAGACAAAAAAGTTACGGTATTAAGTGACCTCTGTTATCGTGTATTTAGATTTTTTTACATGTCATATTTTTTAATATACCCCCACTCTTGAATGTTATTTTTGAAAATTCCGGTTATTTTTGAAAATAACATTCAAGAGTGGGGGTATATTGAAAAATATGACATGTAAGAAAATCTAAATACACGATTACAGAGGTCACTTAATACCGTAACTTTTTTGTCTAAAACATTTTTTTATATACCTCACGGTTTCAGAGATATTCACTCATAATTAAATATAAGGAATTTCTTCGACAGGTTGTTTCAACCCCTAAACGTGCTTCAAAGCCGATATAAAATAATACGTATATGTTATTTTTTGCAACTCAAAAACATATCCAAAGCTCATCAAAATCGGTGAGGGACAGTTCCATACGATCCCTTGTCAGTATATGTCTAATCTTTGTTCCTTGTACATTGCAATAAATTTATTATTATTGTGTGTTATTACTTATTATTTTATTTGTCAACGTATTTTGTCGTATCTATCGACATATAGTAGGGGAGAACGGGGGAATTGGCACCAGTTAAGGAAAAAAATATTGATAAATATGTTATAATCACCGAATATTTATTGGAACTTTTATCAATTTAATTATGGAAACATCAAGCTTCAATATGGCATACAACAAAATTTTTGAACTGTAGTAGAAACATACAAAAAAACACATTTTTTAAAAATGGAAAAAAACTCTTATTACCCCAGGCACCGGGCAATGAGAACCACCTTATGGGTAATGAGATCCATTGCTTATGCGGAATATTTTTAAGTGCGTAATAAAGTATTTAAATGGAAACTTATTAATAATAATAAAATATATGTAAAAAATAAGTTTTTGATCATCTTTAACCTTTTTATCATTTTATAATAGTTTGTATGAATAGTTTTAGTTATGTAAGACCGTGGTTTTAGTATATTACTTTTTATATATGAATACAAAGGTCGCAAATAAAAATGTTTGCCTTCTCACAATCTACGAAATCGGCATGAGCCCACTTTCCACAGCTTCTACAACGAAACCAGAGCTCATTATCCTTCCCAACGTCAAAACAGACAAGACATTTGTTCGATCCTGGATCCTCAGGGGTAATTGGAGCCAGTTCTAAATACCCCGACTCGGTTAGTTCTAATTACCCCCATTGGTGTAACTTTTGGTCAGCGAATAAAAAAATAACTACTGATAAGTTTTTTTTAATTTTTAATGTTTTGTCAATAAAGGTAACCTATGACACTAATAATAAAGAAAGAGTTCATTTAATTAGTAGAAAATATAACTACTTACTTGCTTAAGAAAAGGTCATTGAAAATTGTAACAAAGCGGGCGAAAATACGACGTGCGTTTTCCTGAGCAAACAAAGCGAGACTGATGGAATATTCGACTGGCGCGGGGGGCGGTGTTCGACAGGCAGTCGCTCACACGCGGGTTCGAATTTGTTACGCGCGATAGTCATTTTATATTACGAGAGTTCTTATTACCCCGTGGTGCCAATTCCCCCGTTCTCCCCTACTGGACAAAGCATGGGGCAAGATTTCTTTGATCTTTCGTGTTGAGAGACCTAGAAAGAAAGCAGTAGGTAGATGTGTGGGCACGGATCTCTCTTTCTACTCTGTTTTCATTAGTTGAATTTTGTTTAAGGAGAAAGGGAACAGTACCGCATTCTTATAAGTTGACAACATGTGCTTTCCCAGATAGCAGGATGATGTCTAAAGACATGTTAATGACGTATTATTGATGTTAGAGATGTCATTAAGACGTTATTAACAATATTAACACATCATTTGACGTCACTCTGCTACCTGGGTCATGGCTTCGTGGCTCCATGAGCCGTAACTATTATACCCACACATTGTCTTGTCTCTTTCTACGTCTGTCAACACGGTTTCGGTTCCCTGCTCCGTCCAGTACTATATGTCGATGGTCGTATCATAATATACTTTAAGAAGGAAACTCTCTGTCTAGAGAGTTAAGATTTTATTTTTTTTACATTTTTCAAAATTTTAGAATATCAAGTCACCATATCATATAACCATATATAACAGTTGTCTTGTTACATACGTATCTTTTGTCGTAGAAAAGAATGTGTCGATCACGTATAACGTACTACGAAAAGTGTATACTTGCTTAAAAAAATGAAAAAAATATAGACAACGTATTGTATTTTAAGAGCGCATAATTATATAGTTTTTCGTTAAACTACGATATTTTTGTTGTATTCTCGAGGGACTAGCTAGATAGACGTAAGCTAGTCGCGCAGGTGGCATCAAACGGTTAATACCTACATATGATCCAATTATGGAGCTCATTTCATACGCAACCGCAAACGTCGTGGCACTTGCGTAAGGATAGATCGTTAAGGTATGCAGGAGACGTGTTGAATTATCACGTGCCCACAAAGGCGCAAACGCGTATTACATAGCTTTGGGGATTGGAACTAATCCCTTGTCAGCCCATATCCAAATTCTCGCTTAACCAGCGGGAGCGCGTTATCAAATCGAACTGCATCTGACCTTCGAGATATCTGTGTCAATTCCCTGTCGCGTGATTATCTGATAATGAGACAAATGAGAAACAGTAAAGTAATGACGATTTATTTCACTCCACGAACAGGGTGTGTATTGTCTGACGTTATTTATTTGTGCGGAACATTTATCTTATTCCACTTTTATGGAATCGCGTTTTAATAAAAGATTGATCGACGAACTTGGAAGTGATTTTTTTGTTTGAGTAAAAATTGTTATTATTTTAAATATTTAATATTATTATTTAGTACTAAGCTTGTTACAATATTATCATGTAACTGATTCTTTAAATTAAAATACAGCCGACAATATTTGTGCACTTATCGCTTATTGTCAAAGAGATTGGAATGATGAGAAGAAATTGGATGATTCATTTACAAACGACGATTCGTGCCGCGTATTTATCATGACTGTTAATCGCGTGAATTAGTATCTATCGCATGGGGATAACTCGTAAATTATGGACTACGGCGTATTTGCGGATAATGGATTCTGCGGATAGTGGATCGATGCCGAGCGTGCATTCGTGGAAATTCATGTTCCCGACGATGAGGACGAGAATGTCAGAAATGTGCGTGCCGCAACACGACGTTCGCAATCGTTTTGTGCTAATGCGACTCGTATTCGCCGCGTATCTTGAAAATCGGTCGCCCCATATTGACGTCCAGCGGAAATTACGCGGCTTAACGAAGTTATGTGCGATCCTATCCTCTCATTCCGCTCCATTAAATGGATCGCGTGTGACATCTTCTGCATTGCTGCGCCTGATTTTAGGGAGATACCTTCCGCTTGTTTTATGCGAGTCGATAGTCATATCTGTTCTCGAGGACGACCTTGCGCGTTGCTTACATCGATCGAGGCGTACGCGGATTCATGGGGTATTTGAGAGCATAAAGAGTTCACAACCGCTCAAGTTTTAATAATAGATTCCTTGATAAATTTGTGCGGGATCGATTCGCGTTTGAAAAATATGGTCGAGTGCTTATGCAAAAAAAATTGCAAGGTCTTTTAATTATACGAAAATACTTAACAAGCAAAGGGATTTTTCTGAATTAAGTTTGAAGAAGTAAGCAAATTGGAAGATCTTTTGACCTTTCAGTTAGTCTTGGGCGGACTTTTTACGTCAACAAAAATGTAATTCGACGTATAAAATGCTTAATCTTGAAAGAATTTGATCCTGGAATTAGAAGTTTGCGGCAAGAATTTTTGCCATCAAGCTTTAGTTAAAAAGAAATTAAAAGTTTACGACACGAATTTTCTTCTCCAATCAAATTCCATTTCAACAGAAATCGATAGCAGATTCGTCGAGTTATGTTAGCGGATGACAGTTTTGATAAGTTAATTTCAGACGGATATCTTTTTTTCCACATATGTGGATCGATTCGCCGCGTAGCCGAGATGTATGGTCACCCAGGTCACCGGCAGGAATGCCTGGATATTTCGACATCTGACAATGTTTAATATCAAATGTCCAGGCATTCCTGCCGGTGAGTGTACATGAGAAATTAGGGCCTCTATTCATTCGACGAGCAGTAATTTTCCCGGCAGATCGCCGTAGCTCACACTCAATTATCTGCATCCGTGTAAACCCTATTTCTCCGCTAATCTGTTTTCCCTCCCAGCCCGTTTCAGCCTGGATAGTCAAACAGGCGTGTAATAGGCGCCGTTGGCGGCGCCCATTCTCGAACGAAGAAGCGAGAAACGTTCGTCATTTTCGTTGCACTTGATATGACGTTAAACATACTTATTGTTCGTTTATACATCAGCCTCGTGTAACGATGTCCTTTGGACAGTACGAACGTTTAACTTGATGACAAACGTCGGATTTTAATTGACTAGCAAATTGATTTGAGTGGCAATATACGGAACAATATATGGGGTAGTTTTGATATAAACTTCGAGTACTTAACTCTGCTTGGACGAGACTATTGTTTGATAACTAAATGTCAAATGCGCTGTTTGAATAAAACAGTAGTCTCACTCAATCAGAGATCACTGTTTTACCACCTCGAAAACTTTCTTTTCTTTATAAACTTATTTTTCTAAATCTAATTTAAAGAACAAAAAGAGGAAAACAAAAATTAAATTAGAATCATATGCGGACAGTCGTGTTTGTGTGATTCTACAAAGAAACAGATCTAAAATTTTGTCGTGTAAAAATAATTATGCATACTGCATGCTGCATCTCATCTTGTTTCTACGACGCTGTAATTATTTTGCTTTCTCTGCGAGGAAACGCTTCCAAATAATCTGCTGGATTTAACACGCGCTGTGGAGTGTCGAAAAAAATGGGGTTACGTGCAAGCAGGTGCGCGGCCTCGGACGGTACTCCCTCGTTACCGTCGGTAGCGATTAAGTTACAATACGATAGAAATTAGCGTGTAGCACGCAGGCCAGGCCGTTAGGTAGGACGAAATGCGTGATGCTGGAACGTTTAGCGGCGGCATTATTCTCTCGTGAGCGTGCATCACCTTTCAGGTATATACCGCAATCTAAACAGGTGGTCGCTCTTTTCCGGGGCCAGGCCGCTTTATTACTCCCGAGATTTCTCTCTCGAGCCTGGATTTATTAAACTAAAGTAAGAAGAGAGAGAAAGATAGCCCTGCGAGAGTGGAATTTTACGTCATGAACCGTTATATTGCGATATCGACCAACCGATTCTCTTTCGGGCAATTTAAGATATATAAGGCCCGCGTTATTGCGGTAACATACTTATATACCGAAGGTCGGAAGACGTAAAATTTATCGGATCAGGAGAAATGCTGAAACGCAAGAAAAATGGATTTGAAATTTGTGCGAAGCTATTACATCCGCGTTTTATTTGCTTGTCACTTGGCAAATTTTGTCGTTAAAATCGTCCAACAAATTTTACGAATAATATCCTTTTCCCCGCATATCAGCGGTATATGTATATCGCAGGTTGCATCCATCTCCATTTTGCAAGTTGAATTTATCCTGAATAAAGCGTATATTTTTCTGCTATTTTTGTTAGACGTGTTGGTTTACTGAAATGATTATTTTATTATTTCCTTCTCTCTGGTGCATTGTTGTGCTTAGAAGAAACTACGCGATGTAAGAAATTAAATCAAAACTGTATTGCCCGTAATATATTTACCTGTTCGAAAAAAATGAACAGCGCGTATCCAAGTTAAATAAATATCGTGGGAAATAAAATGAAAATAAACTCAATCTATAAATATCTATAATGCTGGGAACATAATACTAAATGAAGTGTCAATAATATTTGCGAGCGAAATCGACTGGAATTGCTGATAGCCGATTCAAGGAGCATAAAAGATGTTTACGCGCACCATACCCATTAGTACTGTCATTTTAAAACAGCTGATGAAAAGTGTCTCTAACAAGGACTGCATGAAAATGGCGCTCCAGATAAGAATCTGTCTTTAGAATTCGCTATGCTTTCTCTCTCTTTTCCTCTAGTTCTTTTAGTTTCTATGCGCTTCACAAAGCGCTTCTCCATCCCGTATAAACTTTTCATCCTTCTTCTTCCTTTTAGGATCCTTTTATTCCTGAAACGGAGATTTTTACGTTCTACGTGATGTAACGTGCAAGTTCGGATATATTTATTTTCGTTGGATATATTATTAGAAAATCCATCGCAGTAGATAATGGTTTGCGACATACATAAATTTTTCAATATAATTATTACATTAATAAAATTACACTTTTTTTAAATTAAGTTTTTAAAATGTTTTATTGCATTAATAATTATTAACAATTGTTATATTAATAGAGAATTATACTTTTAAATATAACTTTTAAATGTATAACGTAACATGAGATAATTTTATCAAATAAAATTATTATATTCAAAATGCATTTGCATATAATAGAGCGTCGATTAAACTTTCGCGACTAACAACCGTTTCTATAATATATTGCTTTTGATATAGTATATCCTTTTTACACGAATTAAGGCTGATAAGCGTGGCTACGAACACTTTATTTATGTCGCTCTACTACCTAGATATCTTTAGCGAGGTTAATTAAACTATTATCTTGATACAATGTGTATAATATCCGCGGACATATTCACGAGAAGGAAATGTATGCGTAGCCAGATCCGAATCGCGGTGGAAAGTTTGTCTTCTATAAATATTCCTATAATTGATATAAAATTATCACCGGCTCGACTTATCTCCGTTTAAAAAGCGGCTTATATAATGGAGAGGGAACGTCATTTCGCTTTTTTGCAAGCACACAGCCTCGCCACCTTCATTCTCAAGAATGAAATATCCTCTTTTTGCGCGCCGCCATCGCCATTGCTGTCTCTTCCGCTATTCTTCACCGTTTCTTGTTCGTAACTTCCCGACCCGGCGGCCGGCGCTTTCACGTCCTGACAGCTGTATTTCTGGCAAATACAAATCTTCGCGCAACAATTGTTACGTGCGCGCTAACCGAATGCATACCGCGTTCCACTCACATCTCCGGAATTTTTCCCTTTTGCAAGCTTTCGTGTAAAACGACGCAAATTACGTTCTTCTCGAACAAGGCGAATCGCATGATTGATGATTCGTTATATTACCTACTATGATCAAACGCACAAAGATCAAACGGATATTTGCATGTTGAAAGCGTTTGTTGCTGATCATCACTACCTAAAAATAAGAAGCGATATCTTGATAATTGTTAAACACATCCATCATGCAATTAAATTGCATTATTTATCCAGAATGAATCGGGACTGATAAGTACAATATTACTAAGATTACGACATTGTCCAGTAAACACCAACCAACAGTAACATTGCATCAATGTCATTATTTCCTACATATATATGTAATATTGCATTTACATTGTTGAGTGGAAAATAATAATATTAATGCAATGTTACTATTGGTGTTTGCTGGGTGTTATCGTACATTGTCGCACACTCTTGCGTCGTTATCGTGAAATTTTAAGTTTAATTTATTTGTTTTTAAATACAGAATTATCCACGATAGCTCCAAGACCCTCAAAAAGTTAATTTTCTTTAAGGGAATTCTGCA
Organism: Leptothorax acervorum; assembly: GCA_035220615.1. Taxonomy (NCBI): domain Eukaryota; kingdom Metazoa; phylum Arthropoda; class Insecta; order Hymenoptera; family Formicidae; genus Leptothorax; species Leptothorax acervorum. The sequence goes on along the minus strand of JASTWQ010000346.1, from coordinate 103,997 downwards.
GCCAAGGTTGAAATCCGAACCCCTGTTAAGTTAGCCCCCCCATCAGCGCTAAACAAATTCTAATATATCGGAAAATTAGGTGCCGAAGTCCGCAATTATAGGTGCTCAAAGCGTTTGGCAGAAAATTATAAATGTAATGGGGGGGGGGGGGGGGGGCTGGCTTAACATTAAGTTAGCCCTTTCCCATAAAAAAAATAAATAAACAAGATATAAATTCAAAAAATAAACATACCAGAATTAGGTGCTAATTAAGCGCTCTAAGAAAACATTGAGATAAATAAAAAATATATAGGTAGGTACAATATTTTTCAAATATTGTTATATCGCCAAAATCAACAGTCCTAAATCGTGATCTAGACTCTGCTTTGTTTCCGGTGTCAAAATATTCGTTTATTAATGTAATAATAAAATATCGAAATGCAGAATTAGGTGCTCGTTCGTTTTGCAGAAATCTGAACTGAAACGTCTGTCGCGCGGTCAGCTTACAAGAGTAAAGTTGTATTAAAAAATTAGGTGCTTCTTCGTGACTGGTGTCAAAAAATTCCTTTTTTTATATACTTACTTTTAAGATATCGAAACGCCGAATTAGGTGCTCCTTCGGTTTTGCAGATATTTCAACTTAAAGTCTCTAAAATCTTAAAAGTATATGTAAAAATGGATTTTTAAGTTGACCTTTAAGTTGAAATATCTGCCAAACCGAAGGAGCACCTAATTCGGCGTTTTGATATCTCAAAAGTGTATAAAAAAAGGAATTTTTTAACACCAGTTATATAGAAGCACCTAATTTTTTAATGCAACTTTACTCTTGTAAGCTGACCGCGCTTACCTTGTAGGCAAACCTTTAAGTTGAAATATCTGCCAAACCGAAAGAGCACCTAATTCTGCGTTTTGATATTTTATTATTACATTAATAAACGAATATTTTTACACCGGAAACAAAGCAGAATCTAATATTTTGCTACGATTTAGGTATCTCTTATAGATCAGACAAAGGGACTGTTGATTTTGGCGATATAACGATATTTAAAAAATATTGTATATACATATTTTTTATTTATCAATGTTTTCTTAGAGCACTTAATTAGCACCTAATTCTGGTATGTTTGTTTTTTAAATTTATATCTTGTATATTTATTTTTTTATGGGGGAGCTAACTTAATGTTAAACCAGCCCCCCCCCTATTATATTTATAATTTTTTGCCAAACGCTTTGAGCACCTAATTCCGGACTTTTGTACCTAATTAGCACCTAATTTTGCGATATATTAGAATTTGTTTAGCGCTGGCAGAGGGGGGGGGGGGGCTAACTTAACAGAGGTGAAATCCGACGTTGTCGATAATTTCGACCGTTTTCTATATTGCTGACCTATAGCTGTCCTTATATAAACAATGATCTAGACAAGGATATATGTACCTACAATAACCTACATTGCATTCATAAAATGCAGCTGTGAAAAAACTTCTTTTGTAGGCGTTGAATCTTAGTTCTACTTGCACGATATTATTCTTACATGTTTTCTCTAGAGTAAGTGACTTTCATTTTATATATATAAACTACAGTATTTTTTTTCTCAGCAAATATTGTCGTTAGGTGACAGCTGTATGTGCCTAAATTAGTACTATTTTTAATTTTTTTTTGTTTTTGATATAAAATCGCGTGCCTTACTCTAGATTTTTGTGCGTACTTTAATTCTGTAAAAGATTTTTGCAATTCTGTAAGTCAATTAAAAGATTTCTTTAATTGCGATAATGTCGGTAAATTATACGGCTGCAGGATCCCCTTAAGAGGTACAACATCCCCCTTAAGGGGATTCTGCAGCCGTATGATTTACCAACTTTATCGGATTAAGAGAAATTTTTTAATTTGTTTTACAGAATTGCAAAAATCTTTTACAGAATTAAAGTACGCATAAAAATCTAAAGTAAGGCACGCGATTTTATATCAAAAACAAAACGAAATTAAAAATAGTACTAATTTGGGCACATACAGCTGTCACCTGACGACAATATTTGCTTAAAACAAAAATACTGTAGTTTATATATACAAAATGAAAGTCACTTACTCTAGGGAAACATGTAAGAATAATATCGTGAAAGTAGAACTAAGATTTAACGCCTACAAAAAAAGATTTTTCACAGTTGCATTTTATGAATGCAATGTAGGTTATTGTAGGTACTATATCCTTGTCTAGATCATTGTCTATACAAGGACAGCTATAGGTCGGCAATATAGAAAACGGTCGAAATTATCGACATCATTGGAGTTCGGCCTTGACTGCAGGATCCCCTTAAAGCAGATCTCTCGAATGCCATTCGTCACCGCGAGAATTTTACCCCGTAAGCCAGGTGATCCGTGTGAAGTGCACGATTCCCGCTATATACGATCTATTTTTTAGAAGCGATGAATAGCGACGCGAGCTGAATTAGATCGGCCAAGAAATTCGTCTTTATTAACGCGGGGGTGAAGAATGGCTCGTTAAACGGAGATTCGCGTCCCCGCGCCCTCACCGACTTCCGCAAATAGCAGAAATTTACGACCATAATATTTCTTTTCCCGACTCGCATAGTTGTTTCCCACAAATCAATGGTTCAGCGCAGAGATTCGTGCATTATGCTAAGTATAGAAACTCGTAATGGTACCACCTAAATACTGAATTCACGGGAATAGTTCAGAAATATATAACGGAATGTCGCTCCTATTTATTGGAAATAAGAAACATAGAAATGAACGTAAAAAGAACATAGAATCTCGCAAATTCATAAGAGAATCGAGATTGAAACAGACATTTTAATTTCAAATCGATTAACAAAAACTGCGTTGATCTCGAATTAAGGATGTATTGGACGTAAGGTCACCGGCAGGAATGCCTGGACATTTGACATCTGATGTTCTATATCAAACAGGCATTCCTGCCGGTGTGTGTACAATCCCTGCTAAAAGTTAAACTTTCAATAAAAGAAGACTTTGCATGTATGTCGAACAACTCAAAATTTTTTATGTGTTAGAAGGGATTACCGTTAACAGTTTGAGCGAGTTTGAGTCTGTTTTTTGTCATTTAAATTAGTATTGTTTAAATTTAAACAATACTAAATAATTAGTATTGTTTAAATTTAAAAAAAATTTTTAGCAAAAAGTTTTGAAACTTAAAATACAATATCAATGATGTATGTTTTACACATAAAAAAAGTTTTAGAAATATCTTACTTTTTTATTTATATTTTATTTATATTTACAGCAAAAATGTCGATTCTCTATAAGGGATAATGTTAATTTTATCAACTTTAAACTTAAATAACTCTTAAATCACTTTAAAATTTTGCAGAGTATTTTTAATTTAATTTGGAAACATCTCACAACTATTTCTGAATATATTTGAAATACCTCCAATACATCCTTAATTACAATAACTTTCAAAGGAGCTTGTAAACCGTTTTGAAACTTAACATATATGTTCATATGCCTAAAATCTATCTTCTACGTAAATTTCATTAATTTGTCATTATTTTTATCTATAGCCAATACAACCTTAAGGTATTTAGCGTAGGAAAAATTAAATAAAAGAATAATTTGTTATTTTTAATGAGAAAAATTGGACATCAAATATGTGGAATAATTCGTATCCTATGTAATATCGAGTGTTGACACAGAATATTATAATGATTCATCTACCTGTCGATATTCTATCTAGCATATTATAACGGAAAGACAAAGAGATGTACCATAAATAACGAACAGTTGCAGAAGGTGAATATTCGGTCTCATGAGCGCAATTAATAAAATACATACACAAGGCACAACAGCGGGCTATACGTCATCGCGCATACAACATTTTCGCAAAGTACGGAAAGTCCGGTGACCGGAAATTCTTCATGCATGAATATTAGGTAATATATAATTATATAATACCACGCCAACTATATACCACGCACATGTCGCTTACACACGCGCTACATGCATGTAAATGAGAAATGTATAACTAGTAATGACCGGGGAATATTTATTTGCATTTATTGTCAGTTAATGAACGATAAGATAAATTCTGCGAATAAAGAATGAAAATAAAAATTGTTTTCTACATATTATACATAAGATATAAATAGAGTATACATTATATAAACGGAATATTTATAGAGCATTTACAATAATATAAAAAAAATATATATAGTATTATATTTTATATTGCGGAATTTTAATTGAGAAATCGGATACATATATATGTAGAATTTTGTATTCTATAGTTTTGACGTGTACAATAACTCTTCTATATTCGTTGCGATGTTATTTCAAGCTCTGTGTACAATGCAGCATCGACAATATTTTGCGTCGATATCACATAGTATACAGTCACCAAATATATTTCACTCATCAGTTTTTTTTTCGTTATTCCAACTGTGTTATAGTAGATAATTTTTCAAGTCAGTATCGTCGAGAGTTGCATTAACGCAGTTTATAAAGAACTTCATTAACTACCGCTTGATATTTATTCGCTGTTCCAAAGAGAAAATTTATCTTGATTATAAGAATGAAAGGGTAAAAGAAAGATGTTAAATGCTGGCGGATTAGTTATTAACCGCCAGTTTTATGAGTAAATCCTTTTTTTACATATAAATGCGCTTTTAGTCCTCGTTCGTTATTTCTACGGATTAAGGCGGAATGTATAATTTAGAGGCATTTCGGACTAGCATTTATTATCCGGACTAACAGTGTATTGCACGGCTTTGGGAGAGACAGATAAAAAGTAGAAATGAATTTATGTATAAAATTATATAACTAAAAAACGTCAGTTTAAAAATGCTTCGTGAGAGGGAGAAGTAGCGGGAGAGAGAATATGAGAATGAAGAGTGAGAGAAAGAGTTTATTTCATAGTCCATTGTAACAAGCGGCAATTGCTTGATAATTCAATCCTCTTAATAACACATACCTTTATACATAGTTATTTACGCCCTTTTATAGGATTTTGCACGCAACTCGCGATCTTAATTTTCATGACAGGCTCTTCGATCAACATGGCATCGATTTCGCTTTAAGGACGTTTACCGGCTAATCAATTTTATCCAAAGTCGAGATATTTAATGTCAAAGTTACGAATTTTAAGGTAGTTCAAGGGTAAATCGCAAATTTTAGGAAAAATTTTATAATTTTATTGTATATGTTAATAAATGTTGTATCTACACGTCTGTACAACTTAAAAATAATTGACCATCCCGAACGCCAGATAATCGCTATCAAATTGCATTTTTTCCATGTATTGGATATGTCGCAGGCATAATACAATATCAGGCATTTTGTAAAATGCCCGGGCATTTATATTCTGTTATGCCCGCTTATTTTCAGGCATTTTACAATTTGCCTAATACGACCTAGTCAAAACACATCTTTTTGTTAAAGCAGAGAATAGTTGGTATAAAAAAGTTGTATATACAATTTTATATATTATGTTAGGAAGCATGAATACAAAGTATTCTCTGCTTTAACCATAATTGTACTATGGGAAAAATAAAGACGGTTAAGCAATCCACTTTGGGGCCCACGATTAGTAATCAAATTATTTGGATTCGTAACCCTAATTTTACAAGCGATATTTCTAATTTACACCGCGTAACTAAAAATCGCAATTAGCTATTCTATCTATTTCAAAGATTTTTAAGTTATACTAGTCAGTTCTCTCAATTAGTTCTGTCGATATTCAGTTACGCAAAGATAATTTTCACTTAAATGTTAACCTTAACTTAACCGAAATATTAAGTTGCTTATGTGCGGGAAAAACGGTCAAAATTTCGGTAAATATACCGATCAGGGGACCATCTCCCGATGATCTTGACCTTGACATATTTTGTCAAGGTCATGACTCTGAGTGACCTTCAAAAGTTTTTAGCCGTCGCTTGTTGTTTGTTAAAAAGTTATTAACAAAAAAAGTTTGACAAATATAGCAGTTATTTTGAGTACTAATAGACATAAATGACTGATATTTATGTGGAAATAGTACATGTATGAACGAAGGAAAGTTAATTAAAGTAGCGAATTGTTGATATATTAAGAAAAGTTATTTAACCCTTAACTAGCACCTGGGCTGTCAAACACCCCAAAACGAATTTCGTCAAGTTTAGGCATTTTCTCGGTCGGTTAATCTATGAATTTCGCATCGCAGTGCATCTGTCGTTAGTTCGAGTCACCAATGACACATTCCAATACGTTCCACCTGGCAGAAATCGTCAGTGCCCTTCCAAACACAATTTGAATTAGACGTATAGAATTGCTGGGCTAGTTAAGGGTTAAACGTGTGCTAGTTAAGGGTTAAAGCAGAGAATAGAGAGTATGTGCTTCAACTTACAAAGCACATACTTGTAAAGCGCGTCACTAACCTATAGGTTAAAGGCGCGCTTTACAAGTGTGTGCTTTGTATGTGCTTCAACTTAGAAAGCACATACTTGTAAAAAGCCAAAATGTCATGCAAAAAATCTTCGAAGTAGTAATGTTCTTCACACGTACCAATTCAGTGTTTACAAAATTTTACTATTCTCATCTATTCTCTGCTTTAACGAAAAGACTGTTCAATATATAAACGATTCGCTGCTTTAAATGAAATTCCTTCGTTCATACATGTATTATTTCCACAAACATATTAGTCGTTCATGTCTTGTTGTACTCAAAATACCTGCTATATTTGTCAAACTTTTTTTGTTAATAATTTTTTAACAAGCAACGAGCGACGGCTAAAAACTTTTGAAGGTCACTCAGGGTCATGACCTTGAGAAAATATGTCAAGGTCAAAATCATCGGGGGATGGTCTCCTGATCGGTATATTTACCAAAATTTCTCCCAGAGTATTATTAAAATTGTAAATATTATTTATTGAATACGTGGGCGAGGGGGCCTCTGCCCCCTGCATCCCCCGTGCAGGAGTCGGTGTAGGGTGGATGTCGCTTCAACTTGCAAAGTACATGCGTGATTTACATCCACAATTTCAGAACTCAATAGATCGCTGGCGTGGCCGCTCTCAGTTTAGTACATTTGTGTGTTTTGACTAACTCGTATTAGGCAAATTGTAAAATACCTGAAAATAAGCGGGTATAACAGGATATAAATACTTCCACTCACGTTTTGCCGGCTTATTGTAAAATTCCTGGGAATTTTACAAAATGCCTGACATTGTATTATGCCTGTGACAGATACACAAAGCAGATGGAAATCTCGTATTTTGAATTTTAATAATTAGAACGAATCTTAAGAAAGTGATGAAAAACGGATATATATATATAGTAGGACACTTTAGGAATACTAGTAAAAAAACCCCGAAATTATTGACTATTTAGATTTAGAAATACAATAATAAATGGACCTTAATTTTCACGATTATTCGACGTAAAGAAGCGACTGGAGGAGAAAAATTACAGAATAATCTTTTGTTCTATGTGTGAGGGACAGAACTATCCAAAAGTTTTCAGCCTGTGACCGTAAATAGTCGGATGTTTTCACGTCGATTTAGATTTTAGAGTATAAAATTTTGGCTACGATTATAACCGGTGAACGTCCTTAACAAAAATGTGAGAGAAATCATTTATTATGCATTCCCAATTTTTATTCTTTTGTTTTTTTGTTTTAAATGCATTGTGACTATTTGACTAAATTAAATAAATAAATATTAAATAAAAATTTTGTTAAAGTTTCCATGTGAGATTGATTGAAAAATATAATACGCTATTCGCGTGAAGTTTAGTTTGTCAGAAGTGCCTTTTCGTTTTTTTCGATTATTCATAATTTATTGGTCACTTTAAAATCACGACGAAATCGTTCGCCGTCACGAAAACTAATATACCTATATCCTTAGAGCGATCCGACTGTTTCCTGGCCTTTCACGAGCACAAAAGAACATTGTGAAATTTCCTTTCATGCTGACCTTTCTCGCGTTGCCTCCCGTGCATACCTTGTGTTTGGCGACAGCCATGCAATTTCCGCGATTTATCAGGACAGGAAGAAGAACGACGCATCCATCGAGACTAGTTTCCAGCTACGCCCATTCCAATCCACCCTCTTTTTCGTTTCCCTTCCCGTCCCTTTTCCGCCGATATATAACGTTCGGACCAGGCGTTATCGCGCCTCGTCACGAGGACCAATCGACTTTAATGACTTGAACAGTCGGTGAGGAAGCTTCGGGTTTACGAGATTGCCTGGCGCTTTGGCAATCACGTTGTAATGCTTTTATGAAGGATTAGGGCCGGTGGCGCGCTGGCGGCGACGGTGATGGTGACGGCGACTCTATCCCTATTTCGCACCTAACCCAGATACCGAAATGCCGCGCGGCATCCCTCAGTATATAGGAGCCTCGATTTCACGCCGGGATTTACGACGTGTCCCGTTTGTAAAACAGTCTCCCGCGCGAAACTCGTGTTTTATCGGTTCTACCGCGTACGCATCTGCATACGTACGTGTGTACGCACTGTACGCGCGTATACAGCGCGAGGCACGATTCTGACAGACAAAGTCAACCGCGATTTTCGATGAAACGCGAGCCGGGATAGAAAGAGAGATTTTGTGCTCGGAATAATTTCGGAGGTATACGTCGGAGGTACGTCGGAGAAGCGTGCAACCCTCTGCAGATTTAAACAGCGATACTCGGAATGTTTTACATTCCTACATTTCGTAGTTTATGTAACGGGAAATCGATGCCGGTGAAGAGTGTTCCGAATCACGCTAGAATCGTTTTGTTTAATACCATCAATGCCGTTGTTCACGTGCTTTAATACTATACGTAACACGAAAGGAATTTTCGCGCGATTACTTACCTCCTGCGAAACGAATAAGCAAGATAGCTTTGGCGAAAACATGGCACGATGCATAAAGTTTCGCACATGGCTTGGCACAGTTTACGCATTTTGCCTTGTACCTTACCTCTCGCAACGGAACGTCATATAAATGCAGTTTTAATGGCCGACGTTATTCATCCGTTCGTGATATTTTTTTCTCTCTTTCTTCCGCTCGGCAGAGGAAGAAAGACATAAAAGAATACTTTAAAGTTTGAGGGATGCACATCGGGACGGCGTGTAATTTGCATTCATCAGCTATTTGCGTCTTTTTCCCAGGACGGTAAAAGTCTCGCTCTCGTTACACATGCCGTTACGAGTGCGCCGACAGGATGAAAAAGGACGATCAAAAGTCGCGGTCGTGTTTGCCCCGGCTATAAATGTAATCGGGTTGCGTGTGCCAACGTGTCGTGATGGATGGCTTTCTGATGAACGTCCAGGCTGACAGCGGAAAAACAATTCCCACCGCGATAGCGCATATTCATTAGGGATACTCACACCGTCGCGTCGGCGCGATCCATTTTCAGCCAAAGTTGATTTTGATCGCGCGGCAGATTCGACTCGGTCGAGATAATGAGGCATGGTCGAAGGGGGCGTAAATATCATTTGCGAATATAACGAAAACTTCGTGCATAAACTTGTGACTGCGATCGAACCCAGTGTTCAGATTCAAATCTGACACACGCGCGATATCGACTTTTTTGTTTTTTCGCGTAAAAATGAATCTTAAACATAGAGAAAGTGCGGGTATTGTGGGATACCCCAGGCCTTTTTGAGACTTGAAAACTATTAAAAATAACTGAACTCAGTTTTTTCATTGAATTATAATGCCAAATGTTTGTTATAACGTTTTTCTAACCAATTTTGTTTATTTATATTAAGTTTAATGTTATATCAATTTTTTGATGGTATATTTTGGAAGGGTAATGTGGGATATGTCGGGTAATGCGGAACACTTTATTAAATCTTGAAAAAAATAATTTTTCTCGTATTTTGATGCATATTAATGATCAAATAGTCTAATAATTATTATATATTTCAAATACAATATAACTTGGCCATGAGAGTCAAAACGCGTTACTTAGTGCGTGTTTAATCAAAACTGATTTATTTCGAGATACAAGATCCGATATTCCGTACGTTTCCAACATATTAACTGCGCGCCGATTATTTGTCGGACTTAAAACACAGCTATCATTGGAACATTAGAAATTCCCTCTCTCTTCCCTAATCAAATCGATATCGATTTAATATTAAAATCAATGTAAAGAACTTATTGCGAAAAATATTACCCCAGCCAGGGTTAGAACCTGGAATCTCCCGCATTCCGTTCGGGCGTCTTACCAATTCGACTACCGGCGAATTGGTAAGACGCCCGATTAGGGAAGGGGGAGGGAATTTCTAATGTTCCAATGATAGCTGTGTTTTAATAATCGGCGCGCAGTTAATATGTTGGAAATGTACGGAATATCGGATCTTGTATCTCAAAATAAATCAGTTTTGATTAAACACGCACTAAGTACCGCGTTTTGACTCTCATGGCCAATTTATATTGTATTTAAATTTTCGAGAGTCCTTAGAATTTTATATATTAATTTATTATATATTTATTATATTATAATTTATTACAAGTTCTAATTTTTGTGCTTTTTGTAACAATGTTATATAAATATATGTAACATGTTTATAATATATACTCGTAATATACTCATCATAATAATATTACTCCTGAAAGAAAGAAACAATTAATAGAGTCCTAAATAGAGTATAAAATGCAATACTTATAAAAAGTGGCGGGTTATACAAACTATCTCGCATTATCCGACATCGCTATTTCTACTTTTTTATCGTACACAATAGAAATGTACACTATATAACACTTTCTAAATACTTAAAAAGACTACACTAATGCTCTATCTTAGTTTTACATACATGTAACGAAAAGCGACTAAGAATCTGTGAATCTGTAAAGATTGACTGTAAAATAAAAGTTTATAAACTAACCTTACGCAGTAAGTGATACATACCAAATCTTCAATTTAACATATTAACTCTGTGACACCTTGTATGTACTACGCTGTCGCCGAGGCTGTCACTTTGTAGTTTGTACCTACGTTACGTTAGAGGTCCAGCAGCTATAGTAATTCCACTGCTGTCTGCTAACAATAAGTTGTAACACTTAATAGACTAGATATCGTGATGTTTCATATTTATTGCTCTACTATATCTTACATTCTTACAATATCAGCATTTCCTCTATATATAGGGTGTAACAAAAAGGTTGTCCGCTACTTTAAGGGTGAATAGTACACATCAAAATAATGAAAAAAGTTCCTATTAACATAGGTCCGCAAATGATCTACCGAGTTATAGGCATTACAACTTTTGAGCTTAAATTGTTGTTAAAATTATTAAATAAATACAAATAATATTGAATGTAACTGAACATCTTCTTTAATTTTTGTACTCATTTTGACAACTTAAAACGTATTCTGTTCGTTAATAAACCGAACCGAATTTAAGCTCAAAAGTTGTAATGTCCATGACTTGGTAAAAAATCATTTGCGGCCCAATGTTGATAGGAACTTTTTTCATTATTTTGATGTATATACTATTCACCCTTAAAGTAGCGGACAACCTTTTTATTACACCCTGTATTTTTGTTGATAACCGCCCTTCGATAAATCGCTAAGGCTCTCTGTATACACAGAGTTACGTGACTAGAAAAACGGAGCTTTATTTGGAAAAAGCACTATTTAATTAATGTATTATTTTTCAGTTAACACTCACTGCCACGTCTATCATTTATGATACACCTAGAACCTAACCACGTAGGCCAGGTGTATCGTAAATGGTACACCGAGTAATCAGGTCAAAAGCTGTAAAAAAAAAGAAATAGAAAAGCATAAATACTGTAGGGATAGGCAATAAAATACAGAAACTAGTCAAAAAACAGCCTTGGCCTGAGGTGTTAATTTTTTTATTTTTCTTGGCAGTGAAAGTGTTAAGTAACAATTACTACTTTTAATGTTAGACAAGACATTTTAGTAATTTAAAATGAGTTATTTTTTCTTACATTTTACACTTTTTCCTTTAATTCTCTTTCTTTTTTTAATTTATGTATGCATGCAATGTTGACTAATGAATTCTTCCTTTTTTTTTTTTTGTAATTTCCGTGGCGTTTGAGAGACTCGAGAAATAAGCAAACCGTTGCCTCCTCTTATGGCAAAGCATTGTTCGCGGGTGTTTTATTTACGTCGTGCAGACATTTTCTTTACGGTCTGCCGCTTTATTCAGATTGCTGACGTTTTCTGTACGACCTGCTACTTCTGTATTTAACGTAGAAGAATAGAGAAAATAGAGCAGCGTTTATGACTCGGGACTTCAATATTATTGGGAAATACGCGTTTACAAAAAAAATTTGTTCCCATGGAGAAATGGTTCCAATTTTGGTTTCTGTTTACGTTTACAAGAATTACTCGACAAGCTTGCAATTATGCATTCAATTTCATTATCGACTGCATTTGAACGCAATTGGATTCATTATTGGTTTTAATATAATTAGACCGAATCGTTTCATTAATTGCTTTATGCATGTGTCATTGACCGTTGTTAAATCTCCACATTTTGCACAGTATCGATAGTTGCAGAGAAAATATTCGTTGTCGCTAACAACTAACGGTGAAGTAAAATACTAACTAAGCTCATATAAACAAGTCGCGCGCGTGCTTTATACTTTTATACGAAAGTTAAATTCGACTCCAAATAGAAATCTAACGAATGTTTTTGACGATAAATAAATCGAAAAAGACAAGAAAATTGGGGTATAATGACCAACATTGAAAAAAATAGAAATAAAATATTTTATTTTATTTTAAATATATTTTTAACAAAGGATGATTATTATTATTATTAATAGAATATAATTGACTAAATACGTTGCTTTATTTATTAATTGTGACGTGTGTACATATTAATTTGCAATCGCCATTCGCAAGTTTTTATTTATATTTCATATTTCACTGATACGTCTCATTAGTGACGATAACTCATGGAAGATATTAATATTCATAGAATTAACAATTAAAGTAAAACAATTACAGTACAATGGCCGATTTCCATTTACTCGCCTAATTAACCATGCAGGTAATGAACGTCGTCCATATTTATGTAGTTCTGGCTTGTAGCATGGAATGTCGGAATAAACGTTGAGTGCCCAAGGGAGGTCTTGTCAGCGTCTGTTTTCGATTCGAAGAGAGGGGCAGGGAGAAAAGAGGGGCGAGGGGCGAGGGAGAAAGCGGCGGTATGCTCGATATACCGCCCTTCACGAACGCAAGCTTGAAGAGCAGCTTTAGAAATCAGGAAGAAAGAAAACGTTGGCGAGGAGAAGTCGGCCTGTTGAGAACGAAGACAGCGAATAACAAAGTCATAAGGGAGGAAACGATGAAGAAAGGAGGAGACGCAGAAAAAGAATTAATGGTAAACAAAGAGACAAAGAGAATAGAAGGATTATAGCAGCAAAGGGTCATCGGAAGGCAGTCAGGGGGTGAGAGAGCAAAAGAGGAATAGAGAAAGGTAGAAGTTATTTCTGACGGGTGGGTGATGAATAGAAAGAGCGAGAGAGGAAGAAAGATGGCCGTAGGTAGGAAGGGCAAGATCAGTAAAGGAGAGAAAGAAGCAGAGGGAACGAGAGAAAGAGAGAGAGAGGAAGGGTGGATGCTGAGCTGTATCGATCCCTCCTCTCTTTTGTCCGTGACGTCACTGACGTGCCCCACCAGCGGCGGTGTGATGATACGCTTGTCCTTCGATCACAGACGATAGACAACTTTAACCGTTCATTCAGCTAAAGGCTTCGCCTGCGATATTTATTTAGGCGAGTGGCAGCATCCGCCGCGTGTCGGCCGCGTCCAAGAGCCGGACATGTTTTACTTTTCTCCACTTTCTCTCCGACGTGACTGGCGACGAGTGGACGTTTTTGTTGCTCATCGACACAGCATGACTATCATAACATTTCTGATATCATTGTTTATATGTTTATAGCATCGCTTATAACTGACACTCGCGGCGACACTTAACATTTTTCTTGCGTCGTCGACATTTATTTCTCTGGCATTCCTAGCCACTTGTTCCTAGCTCAACAACTGTTTTTACGTTTCGATAAATATAATTTTGGTTTTTACAGCCATGATCTCTCGCTGAAGACAAAGATCTTCTTAATTTTGCTCACATGCTTTCACTCCTTCCGCGATTCTGACTTTATTATTTATAGAATTTTGTATATTAGGTAAATATTAAATGTTGCATCTACATCAGTCGATATTCTTATAAAATTGTGTTGCAAATGTTGTAATCGATATAATAATTGAAATATTAATAACATAGTATTTGCGGCGAGACTAAATTATATCGTGCAGGATTACTAATCATTGAGACGTCGCGTTACGAGTGTTCTCCACTTATATTTTTACGTTACGCGGCCATTGAGAGAATACAAAGGTAGTAGCGTGGTTATCCGGCTCTTTCATGTTGGAGTCGATGAACCCATTTCCCCAACCAGGAACGTAGCTCGTTGAGGTAACCGGGTGCAGAAGTACGCAATACTAACAATAAGATTAATTTTAAAAAACCATACACATTCTTGAGAATTTAATCGATTCGATATAATTTCAGCTTATTTGACGAAAACTTATGACAGTAAAAAGCATTCAATAAAATTGAAAACATAAAAGAGTGACTCGTATATTTTCGATAATTATCTTTCTATCGAAAAAATTCCCGTGAACGATAGCTCGATAAAAAAGCCTTTCATCGAGATCACTTACAGCGTTCAAGCTGAAAACCGACATGTCGGAACTTACGTCGGTTTTAATCCCTGTTCTGTATTAATTACAAGGCAGGCTGGTATCGATCGCAAGGCAGGCGTTTAGCTATTACTCCAAATTGCATTGTGCGCATACGTATTTTACACGGTAAGGAAATTGGACAGCGCGTCGCTGGATTAACATTCGCCATGAAATACCGATATCATCGGCACGCGATGGCGAAGAAGTCGCACGGGGTTTTAGAGCGTATCGATTTTGACGTGAAACGGCCGCGGCCGCTCGAGATACGGGAACATTGTGCAAATTCTGTTAAATTTGTGGTTCTACCGGCTATTAAATTCGTACGTACGTGTCGCGAGTGCATATATACACGTCGTTTCCTGTTTCACGTACTCGCGATAAAGTCTAAACAGGGTTTCTGCTACCCCGTTCCGCGTCGTGAAACTCGTCTAATAATTCTTGCGGATGACGTTTCTGCGCACGAATATCATCCGTTGTCTTGCGGCGATAAGAAATTGTATCGTTCCCGTTGCCTCTAGCGCTTAGCATGTCGTTTGCCAAATGTTTGTCGGATTTGACGTTGGCACCACGCGTTTAATTTTAGTCGGTGTTTGTGCGACTTTCATATATGCGAATGCTAAACTCGCAGGCCAACGTCGGTACATTTCAATACACGTATAAACACGAATTCGCAAACATGCCGCGATTTTGCGAATGTTATATTTTCTTGAACTATACATTTTCCACGCAAATCTTGGCACAAGTCATTATTGCCAGTTTTAATATGTTCTTCTAAATTTAAGATTTGTTTAGCGAACGTCACGTTCTATTTGGCGTGTATCGACTTTATTGATCTTTCTCAGGTCTTTCATGGATCACGTAAGCCTGCCTAGTAGATATTTTTAACACACTAAATCTTTTTTAATAGAGCAAATATTTTTAATAGAGTGAATTTACGATTGTTTCTAAACGGGACAAACGTGACGAGTAAAATATTTTTTGCAACGCCTGTGGCGAAAGTTCGATTTTCGATTGCTGTTTAACGTGCGGAAAGTAGCTTATTTTTCAACAATTCAATGTATGCCTTACTTTACCGCACTAGTGCGAGAAATCCACCTTTATGACTTACTTTACCGCACTAGTGCGGTAAAAAAACCTTTTTTTTTCACGATTGATAGTTTTTCTTTTTTGATTTTCGACTGACATAACAAACTTGAACGTAACGAAATTTACGCGTGACAAAACGTCAATTCGTTACAATTGTCATCATTGAAGAAGGATAAAATGGATAAAGAAAACGAGTGTCCAAGACCGTCCACGCCGATGGAACTCGTAGAAACAGCTGGATCTGCCACAGAGAATTTACTACCGAAGAAATCGAGAGATAAATATACGAACATTTATGAAAAATTTATAGAATGGAGAGGATCTAGAAATACAACTTTATTTTCGGAAAATGTCTTAATAACATATTTTGATGAATTGTCAAATCAAAAAGTGCGAAACCATCTTATTTGAATTTAATTTCAATTAATTTTTTAATCTCAAATCGAACTTTCGCGACAGGCATTACAAAAAATATTGTATGTGGCATGTGCGTAAGACAACGAATTACGTCGCGCGTGAGGTTGCCGCATTCGCCTCAGCTTATGATGCATTCACACTCGCACTCGTGTGAATGCACTATAAGCCTCCGGCTCATGCGGCAACTTCACGCGCAACATAATTAGTTGTTTTCCACACTTGCCACACAAAATACTATTCCTGAAACATCCGAATAATCCGAAAGGTCAGTAATCCGAAACATCAAATAAAAATCGAAGGTCCAAAATATATAGAAAATCTCTGAAAATCAGTTCGATTGCCTACCCCCCATGTGCATCCATCATTCAATTTTCTAAATGCACGGAGACCGAGATCGACGAGGCTGAAAGCCAAGTCCGTCGTCTCCTGTGGGACAGAGTACAGATAGAAAGATTTCCGGCTTTCTTTCTCTCTCTCTCTCTCTCTCTCTCTCTCTCTCTTCTCTCTCTCCCCCCCCCCTCTCTCGCAGTTGTTTAAACAACGGATTTCCCCAGACGCTTCTGTATCTCGGCCAGATTGCCTGGAATCGGGAGGAGCGAGGGAGCAAGGTCGCGAAAACACAAACCGAGGCGATATCTGGTGTATGGTGTATGCACTAGCGGGAATAGGCCTTCACGCTCCCGGGAGAGCACATCCACGGGCGGAAACTTTATTTTCGGGCTTGCGAAATGTACACGATGCCGTGCTGTAGAGCTAGGCGCGCGAGGCCGCGCTTTAAATACTATTTTGCATGCAAACGCCGATATCGACTGTACGAGAGACTGTCGTACACATGGCCGTTTGTTACATCCAACCAGTTAACAACGCGTGGAAACTTGATTCGTGTGAATCGTCCGATATAGGCGATATAGCACATGCATGATTATCTCGATATATTCTCACGCGGAGTGTCCCATAACTGAGCGACGACACTTTGACATCGATAACGAAGTCTCCCTGAATTTGGAATCGCCTTTATCTTTCAATTGGCAAATAACGAGAAATTTTATGCAAAGTACGTTTTACGCGTAAATATTTTTTCTAAAAATTTTTCTTCGATATCTTTCTTTCGTTTATATTTCATTTAAGTCGTTTGAAACTGCAAGAAAGACATCGCGGAATTTTTTGCCAAGCGGACCGGCGCCGCGGCGAAGTGGTCCATGCTATGTGCTCGGATGTTCAATTACGACTTGGCGTGCGGGAGTAAGCTATATCGGGGTGGATAAAAACTGCAATCGCGAACAGGAGAATGGATATAGGAATGTGCAGCGATCAATGGCATCTTCGGGATTCAATACGCCGCATGGCTTACTGCAGCGACAACTAGGCCGTGCTAAGCTAGATGAGATCACTCATTCATGAGTAAATGTATATTTGTGTGTATGTGCACACACGTGCATATATATATTATATACATATATGTATATATGTATATATGTATTTTATATATATATATATATAAATGTATGTTCGATGAGCGAAATAGGGGGAGAGAAACAACGTAAAGGGATATATGGACAGAGAACTCTTTTTTTTTTGTTAATTCTCTTTTCGTTGGACACGCGGCTGTTGGAGAACGGCGGAGATCGAAAATAAAAGCCGCAAGTCGCGGTGAACGTAGTTAATATTGATTGGAACTAGATTCACGCGAACTTTATTTGTGAACCGGAACACCGCTACTGTTTCAACTACCTAGTGCTCCAGCTTTGTTTTCGGAATTGGTTTAAAAGTCACCGCACACAGGGAGTTCCCGTTTTATCTGAGCAAAAAGGCAACTGTTCTGAATTAGATGAAACGTATCCCTCAGTCTGCCAGTTAGGTAAATTGAAGCGAATGTTATTAATTTGAATGATGTATTAAAAACGATGTTCAAATGAGTAAACTTCATGAATCTTCGGAGGAAGATAAAGTGGAACAAATGATTGCGGAAATAAAATATATATATATTCTCGTTTCATGAATAGGTAAAAGACACAAGTAAATTGTAACATAACATGGACGGACAGTTGAACTTAAAAGTATAATTTTCATCGCTCCGCAATTATGACAACAATATCACGAATTCCCTCATGTTTCAAGCTTTTTGCGTGGCGCTTTTTGCTCCAAATATTTACGGTGTTTTTACGACAAAGAGAGTTTTTGCATAAGTTTGATCGCGGAATGCGGTCACAGATGCGGCGCAAATTTCCCTGTTCGCGCTCCGCAACTTCGTGCAGCACGTATATGTGCGTATATACGGCCAGGTGCGATTGTTCGCGCGAACGCCCGCTCGTCGAAAGACACGTATAGTACAGAAATTGTTATTGCAACTCCGGACAATGACAACATAGATATTATTCAGGATAGTCCGGCACAACTGCTGATTTCGCGTTCAAAATGCAATCTTCATCATATACGCGTAATAAAGGACGCATTATTATCGCGTTACACGAGTTCACGTTACGTCATATTCGTCATCGTATCGCATATCATGTATATAGCTCTAGCACACTCTGTGGTGTTTGCATTATCGCCACGTATTTCTAAATTCTCGATCGTTTAATTGTTATTTCTCTCGTTATTTGAAATAGGAACTCGTAATATTCATCATGTATCTAGCACACTCGTGTGATGTTTGCATTATCGCCATGCATTTCTAAATTCTCGATCGTTTGATTGTTATTTCGTTATCTGAAATAGGAACTCGTAATATTGGCTTTAATTCTTAAAACGCTCCGACGAGTCAATTAATTTACTTGATTAAAAAATCCGAGAAATAATTGAGAAATGTTAATTTTACATTAGTAAAAATAATTTGCTAAATAACGAAATTATCATATTAACGCTTTTCATACTTATTATAAATTAATCTACGATGAAGATAAAGAATTGTTTATTTGTTATGCGATTCTTTTTGATTACAGCATTTTTCATGAGTAAAAAACTATGTTGCTATGTTGCTAAAGAAATTATCATTTCCAAATCTTTAATATTATAAATTAATCCACGATGAAGGTAAAGAATTGTTTATTTGTTATGCAATTCTTCTTGATTACAGCATTTTCATATATCGTTAATTTATCAGATATAAAACTTGCAGGAAAAGATATAATAAAAAATAGACAATACAGTATAATAAATATAAACAAAAGACAGAAAGCAGTCATTTATTATATAATAAATTACAAAAATTTGCCTTTTGCTTATTCGGAGCGTTTATTTCTTAAGAAGTATATAAGCGTTACATCGACCTTTGAAAAGTAGGTTTATTGATTAGAATTAGAGTTGGCGGTGTTTCTTGGAGCCTGTATATCGGACTATCATCTTCGTTTTATTATCTGAAAACTCGACTCTTAAGAACTCTTCTGGATATATCGTGGCGTCGCTACCTAAACAGTGTCTTAAATTTTCCACGACCAGGAGAACTCGTCTTCTTGTCCTAATAGACGGGGGCCACTTGTGTGTCGAGTCTGGAGATTTGATTCTATCTTCTCCTGCTCGTCTGCAATTCCGTTATTAAATAATCACGTCCAAATCTCGTTCTGAATATTGTTCAGTGTCGTTTTTTAAGCTGAAGCACGAAATTTATTAAATTGAAACGTTTCCGACATTAAAGTATAACAAGCATCAGGTAAAAAGTACTCCATAAATGTATATATATAGACACAGAAAATCGGAGAACACGAGAGAAACTTAATGTGTAACCTGTGCTTACAAAAATATTGTATATGTGCATAGTCCTCGAGTCAGCTAATTGTAAGAAGCATGATAAAAAAAATCAGTTGATGATACTTTTACGTGTTGGGTTGATGACACTTGTATGTCGTCTAACGTTGCGTAATATTTCATGCATGGATTACGATGAAGCAATAACGCAGTAAAGAAAATAGTGCAGTAACTCTTACCGGCATCGATTTGTCTGCTAGTGAAACGTTGCACAATATCCTTTGGCTCTGGGAATGACGACCCAACTTACGACTGTTGTTACAGATTCTTGGCGCTGGGTGAATTATAGACATTACTGCTTTGGGAAAGCGCTGCCTTGTCCTTCTTTTTTTTCACGTTTTGTTTATTCCTGCGTAAACGTGGCGTACAGACATTTATAACGGCAACCACGAAGCAATAACTCATCGCGATAAAATAAATTGGAAAATGTGCCCGATAGAAGATAAACGCGCACAATACATTGAAGAGGAGGTTTCACGATTATTATAGAAACGGGAGTGTACCTAATATGTCGAAGTATGATTCCGATAACAATGACCGTCTCAGTTCTTTTATTTTATTATTAGATTACGATAAGTCGCGTGTTCACTATTTGCAATTCTTGTTTCCAAATCTAGGATAAATCAGATTTAACATAAATAAACGTAATATATCATAA
Source organism: Leptothorax acervorum (assembly GCA_035220615.1). NCBI lineage: Eukaryota > Metazoa > Arthropoda > Insecta > Hymenoptera > Formicidae > Leptothorax > Leptothorax acervorum. Next base: position 83,448 of record JASTWQ010000346.1, on the reverse strand, counting down.
GAGGATATATTTAGAAAAAAGAATATTTTATATGTTTTTAAAATATAAAGTATGTATTGTTCAAAAATAAGATAGACACGTTTATGTCGGAAGAGATTAATCTTGTCTTTCCCGATGTTTATTCTGGATGCACAGTAGATACATGTCCAATCATTGTCAACCAACGGCGATTGCTCTGGGCGCATAGAATTGCGCATCTCATATGTGCAATCGGTCCTCAGGGCCGCGTGTATTCACAAGTGAAGATCCTTGATACGCTTATATTACGCAGCATGCGAACAATAGGTTGACGGCGTCAATAGGTCAAAGGTGCATGGAAACGCGATCAACGGGAGAGGAAGAGAGAGAAAGAAGAAAGGGAGGGAGGGAGGATAACCGCGTGTGCGTTCCTAAAAAAAAAAGAGGGGAAAACGGATAAATCGATTGACTAAATTAGCGCCGAGCTGGAAACGAGGCGCGCTAAATAGACGTGTAACAATCGAGTTTAACGGCAAGAAGAGACGCTCTCTTTCTCTCTCCCTCTCCCGCTCAATGGTTCTCGATTACGATAATCGATCGATTTAACGGTGTAAATTAACGGCTTTCGATATGTAAGGACATCGTTGTTCCATTAAGAAAGAAAGTTGTCTTTCGGGGCGAACGGCTTGGCGCGCGGCCAAGCACGACAAGATTCGTCGCCTTCATCGAACTGCTTGTACCCGGAGTTGACGACCCATTCCATTCTGACGGCGATCGTGTTGCCCTTTCAGGCGTAATGAGGTTTGCAAACGCAGCCTGTGATCAACCCAGAGCCCGGCGCGCGGCGGTTATCTCGCGACGGTGTTGATTTGAAGAGGAAATCGAAATGTCGGAGGAATTGTCACACCGCCTGTCTCTCGAAAATTATCGTAAAGTGAAACGATAAAACAATGCATTCAATGTATTTTCATTAATAAAAAGTTTTTTTTGTTTACATGACACCGAGTGCTGTTTGATTATAATATATTAATTAGAACGTATTAATTCTCATTTAAAAGAATCTCAAAAAAGACGATGGATACAATTTGGGACGTACTGCACGAAAATGTACGAGATAAACGCAAAGCAGCAGAAATGAATATAAATTTGGAGCGTGTGGAAATTGAACGTGAAAATTATGTCATGAGCACGATAGAAATCGCGAGTTCTCTCGGGAACATAACGATCCTTTTGCCTGTCCTATAATAAATCGTAACGTACGTACAAGCGAACACACGGGCCGAATGTGGAAGTTTGCGTAAAATCACCAGTAAAGTCAAGTATTACGGAATACGATGGAAATTTATAGATCTCCAGCAGACTGCACACTTACGACATTTCGGTCGTTTCGCTCCCCATAGATTTATTAAATTTACGGTATTGTCTTGAGCACGTCGCACCTACGTGCGTGGAAATGGGAAGCGCAGCAGAAATATACGTAAGCGGTGTAAGGGCCTACGCACAAAGATTGTCGTAACTTGTTCCGACAGAATCGTAAACGTAAGTCGATGTCGGAAGTCAACGCACAAGGATTGACGTTAGCGTATGTCGTATCCATTGTGTCGCATCACGCGATGGATACGATATACGTTAACGTCAATCCTTGTGCGAATTGACTTCCGACATCGACTTACGTTTACGATTCTGCCGAAACAAATTACGACAATCTTTGTGCTTAGGCCTTTACGTATTAGAACGAGCGGGTCGTTCGAAAATTAAATAAATTTAAAAAGAGAAAACAGAATGTTTTACCTCTGCTCTGGTACGATAATCGCGGGCCTCACCTGTGCGCGTTCTCGGTGATCGAGCACTCCGATTCTTTCGAGAAATTGCACATTCGACCATCCAAGTGGATAATGTACGGACATGAGCTCACGGCCGCCTCGAATGATTCTCCAGCTGGAACAAATTTTATTGCTGTTTTTTGCAGAGTACAAATCTTTTAAGAGCAATTGAAACCGTTGAGATAATTGCGCGACAATTCTCCAACAATAAGATTAATAATTGATGTTTTTTAAAATGATTTTTAGACCACTGCTTGCATATGTTGCTCCCTTTACGCAATTATCTCGATTTTCCTGTATACATGACGTTAGGAATTTTTCGACAATTATTCTCTTAAGGCTCCTGGTCCCGGCTGCAACTGTCCTTATTTAATGACGTCAGAAGCGAGAAATGCCACGCTGAGAATTCTTGCGTGCCATTTCCAAATAAAAAGATATTTGTACAAAATAACACTTCAGATCACTTCAGCACACTTCAAAAATACTTCGAGAACTATAAAATAAATGTAAAATGAATGTAATACGAAGCCTAACCATGCAGGCTTATGCGCAGGCGTATGACTAGGCTTCGTATTACATTTATTTTAGTCATTTTACGACTGTTTACGTCTGTTTATTAACTGTCAAAGGAAAGGGATAGTTCTCGAAGTATTTTTGAAGTATGCTGAAGTTTTATTTTGTGCAAATATCTTTTTATTTGGAAATGGTACGCAAGAATTCTCAGCGTGGCATTTCTTGCTTCTGACGTTATTAAATAAAAATAATTGCAGCCGGGACCAGGAGATTTTTTCTACATCTAATTTGAGCTATAATTAAAATAATATTCTTGAAAGAAGATATAGAAGAAGGGTAATTCTTTGTAATTAGTACCGGTAAATCCAAAATTATTGTTTGATACGTCGAGAGATAAGACTTCGAGTTCCACGCAACCGGAAGAGAGCACTCCGGCCAGCGCTATACCGTCTTCCGGACCTAATTCGCAGCCGCTGATATTCAATGTTTCCAAAGTTTTGTTTCTCACCAGGACTGAAAATAACAAATAGGGTACTTGACTACGTTTCCAAAAATATTTTAAAATATTTTTTTTGTAAAGTTCATACCCTATTTAGTTATCAAAATTTTTATCGTTTGCTTCAAAACGTTCAATTTGTATTATTTTTTAATTATTGAAAATATCATGTTTTTAAATGCTACGAAAACGCGCCGAGAGCGCCGTGACGTCACTATTCAGTATGCGCATGCGTATTACTGTCATGCGAGCCTGGTACTAGAGATCCTTAACCTCGTACGAGACTCGCATGACAGTAATACGCATGCGCGTACTGAATAGTGACGTCACGGCGCTCTGGGCGCGTTTTCGTAGCATTTAAAAATATGATATTTTCAATAATAAAAAATAATACACATTGGATGTTTTGAAGCAAACGATAAAAATTTTGATAACTAAATAGGGTATGAACTTTACAAAAAAAATATTTTAAAATATTTTTGGAAACGTAGACAAGTACTCTATTAACAAGTAATATAAAAACATAAATCTCTTACAAATGAATATTTTTGCAAGGAATTTATTATAAGTAACATAAAAAATATTTAGATAAATTATAAAAACAAAACTATCATCAAAATAATCACCACTATTTATCTATTAAATTCAGTAATATATCTCGCGTTAAAGCAATATAACGACACTGTCGCTTATATTATATCTAATATTTTTTGTTAAGATGTTTTTTGCGATAATTTGAACATTAAGCAAAATTTTACATCCAGAGAACCGACCAGGATGAAAGATTAGCAACCTAATTTTCCTTTTCTGGAAATTTTTATTCATAGATGTAAAATTGAAACTATTATTTTATAATGAGTACGTATGTATCTGTAATAGGTGTTATTGCCCTTTCATGCATTTTTATATTGCAGTTTCAGTCACGTTCCGTGTGCTGTAACATGCGATTTGTATGCACGCGCATGCCACAATCTGCTATTCAGCTTGCATTTATTTAAATAATTCAGCGGGCCGCTTATGCCACACTTTCGACCTACGAGTCGATTACGTTCTTTTTTTCTTTCTCTATGCTAATTTTCGAGATTATATAGGATTGTGCATTCAGTTTTTTAAAGTCGACAATAAGCAGTGTGGCTTCGTGCAACGAGGTCAAGCACGATACCTGTTTATTCAAGTTCATGATAAAGACAATTAAACGATACGCGATGTTTTAAAGTAATTATATTCAAGATGACACCTTAATCTGGATTCTTTGGCCTTGAATATAGCATATATTATCAGACAATAGCATGGTCATTAATATCTCAGACAAATTTGATATTTAAAAAAGTAAATTCCATTATTTTCTTATCTTTCTTTGTTCGAATAAATTCTCTCTCGCTGGCATTCGTTATCATCATAAAAATATATATTCGGAAATGCAGAAAATATAAATTTCGAGATCCGATTTTATCTTTGATCTATCCTGTATGTATACGTGCATTGAAAAATTTATTAGCTTTTTGAAAGAGAAAGAGAGAGAATAGTGCTGAAATACGAAATCCGTGATATTTCCATTACTCGGCGAGAATGCAACGCACCCGTATACTAGTGCACCAGCATAAAGTAGTACCGCACGCAACATTAAATTTCAATTTACCTCGACGAGCTTTGTATTACTCGGGCACTGAATTCCGTAGAAAACGCCACTGGATAATCTCCAAAGTGGCGCTGCATTTTTCCAAATAAACAAAGAATTATCTATCTTGATATATCGTTCAGACCAAAGAGGGAAAGAGAATTGCTTGTGGAATCATTTACTCTCGATAATCGCGTCTATTTACATTCATCGCTATTTTACTCTTGTGGGGAGATTATTTTAAAATTGATGGAATTGTTTATTGCCGGTTGTACTTACATATGTTATTTATAACTCTAAATACAAATTGAGATTTTATTTATGATTAATATTGCTGCAGTTAGTTATATTAAGCATTGACACATCAAGCAAAAGCGTGACTGTCGGTTTATTCTTATTACTTATAAAGATACTGAATTTATCACACACAAATATTTCTCGATTTAATCAGAGAAAAGACTAAAAAAATTATTAAATTTACTAAGAACTTATAAGTTAAAAGATATTCGACAATGAATTTTGATGTATTTGCGCACTCACTCCTAAGTTATGATATTTATGTCTTATGAGAAAGTTTTCGACATCTTCTTTAAATATTTCTTTAAAAACTTGTCAATCTCTTCATTGTGCAGCTGTTCTAATTCAGCACCGAGAGTTAAATAGTTTCTGACATATGATACATAGAATATGTATTTTATCTAAAGTCCGAGGTTACGCAATCTTAACAGCCCCCCAACCATCGACATATAGACTATATGTCGATGCCCCCAACCGAAACATTTTAAAAATATTTTTTATTTTCTGTCTTGTGTTAAGATTTGTATAATTAGCCTGAATTTTTCTATCTGTTAAGATTAAATGAAAATTAGATATTAGTGTAAAAAATTTTTTAAAGGTTTAAATATTAATCTTATTATTAGTTTATCAGAAAATGGTATCTAATAAAATATGAAATAAAAATATAATTTAATATCTGAGCATAACTGAGAACACTATGATATATGTATTTACGAACTTACGAGCGCATATGTGATTAGTTCCCTCATTTTGCAGAGGATTCAGTCGAAGATCCAAATTTTTCAAAGCTGTCGAACTTGCTTTCATTAGTCCGTGAACGACACCGGCAACCCCGTTCGGTCCGATATTGTTGTTCGCCAAATGCAAAGTCCTCAGTTTTTGATGCATCGACAGAAATTCGCCTACCGCGTGTGCACCGGAATCCATCAATTTGCAGTGCGACAGATCCAACTCCTCGATCTGCATCCGAGATAATTGAGATAATATTGCGTGGAACGTGTTATAAAATTCTCCGTTAACACGTGCTTGCCCAGCGAGTTTTGTATGTCTTATCGTGTGCGCCACGCAGTAGAATTTTCATTATCGTAAGCATATAACCGGTGTGAAACTAACGCCCGACATTAAAAAATTAAAAAAATTGTTTACATTATAGGTTTGTGCCTCATTTGTGCTCGTTAGTACCACATTTCGTTTTGTTTGTATACCTAAAGAGTTAAAAAGTTAGGGTAAAAAAACGCCATCGCCTAACTTCAAGATAGGTATTTGAAAACGCGACCGACGCGACGCCATTTGTTTACATACCTCCAAGGGACTTCCAACCTAATCTGACTGGTGTTGGCCGTTTTGCCAAAAATATCTCAAAAATTGACAAAACTACCTCTTGGACGTATTTTGAAAAGCCTGTACAGTCGGTCACATAAAAGTTGCAACACCTAATTTTTGGATGGATTTTGAAATGCACAAATATTTCGAGACTGCAAACCACTGTCAAAACAAATCACCCATCCAAAAATTAAGTGTTGCGACCTTTATGTGACCGATCTCACTTCTCCGGTCCCTTTGAGATACAAACGATTTGGAAAGAGGTACAAACGATTACAAACGGGTGCTCTTTCAAATGGCGTTGCCTTTTTCAAATATCTTGAAGTTGGGCGATGGCGTTTTTTCATCCTAACTTTTCAACCCTTTAGGTACAAACAAAACGAAATGTGGTAGGTACTAACGGGTACAAACGAGGTAATACAAACCTATAATTTAAATAATTTTTTAATTTTTTAATGTTGGGCGCTAGCTTTACACCGGTAATGTGATTAAATAACTGCATCCTCATGAATACTGTTGAACAACGCATTTTTAAAGGAGGATGTTAAAAAAGGGCCGATTTTGGCCCAAAAAAGTGTAAGTAAAAGGAATATTGTTTTTTGTAGATTTTGATCTCCTGAATACGATAAAGCTATTAAAAAGTTCGTGCTGCTTGGGGAACACCTTAAAAATTGAGCATAAATAACATGGTGTATTTACAGTAATTCGAACTGGTTGAAGTTTGAAATGTTCCTGGAGCGATTTTTAAAAAATGATTTGTCTCTTGAGACGTTATGGAGACAGGTAGCGTTACACGTCTTTTTTAAACATGTGCGATTATTCTTATAAGCGGTTCTATTTCGCCGAAATTGACTGACCAAGGATCTGTGTCCTTTCTGGCCTTCCAACCCGGGAGTATCATGTCGAGGATGCTTGCTTTATGTCGGAGCAGACAATGAGAGACCGCTTTTGTTATGGACTACCTTATCGGTTTTTTAATTTTATTGACTACCGTAGAGTGTAATGTATACTGCCTACGTTAATTTTCGACTTTTTTTGTAACTGTTATTTGCGCTGAGGATGACCCAAAAAAAGGGTTGAAACGTTCGCTTATTTCGCTTTATGTATTAAATTTAAATATATTTCTTTTGCGCACTAATTACCGCGCTTGGCTCTTATTGCCTTTTATTTGTTTTATGATTTATTCTATAGAGCCTTACACTTTGATATGATTTGTTCCACTTCTCCTTTGGCACAGAAGAACATCTAAGTGCCACACAATATACATAAGACACCAAACCCATATACCTGCGGAAGACACCCTTATACCAAAAGAACTTACCCCCAGATCACTTAAAATATTCCTGCTACGCTAAAAATGATTTGTTCCATTTCTCCTTTGGCACAGATCTAGTGCCACACACAATACACATAAGACATCGATCTCATACACCCTGCGGAAGGCACCCTTATACTAAAAAGAACCTACTACCAGATTACTTAAAATATTCCTGCTACGCTAAAAATGATTTGTTTTATTTTTTCTTTGGCACAGATAAACATCTAAGTGCCACACATGATATACATAAGACACCGAACCCATACACCCTGCGGAAGACACCCTTATACTAAAAAGAAACCTACCCCTATATCACTTAAAATATTCCTGCTACACTAGAAATGATTTGCTCCATTTCTCACAATATACAGGGTGTTCTAAAAAAGTGGGGCCAAAATTTAGGGAGATATTCCTCACACCTCAAGGATGAAAAAATGTTATATGAACATGGGTGCGGAAACGATTTTTTCAGGAGTTAGAGCTTCTTTTCTGAGTACGGCTAAATGAGGTTGTGACCTTATCTGCCAGGCATAAATCAGAAAAATTTGACCTTTAATGTTATAGTTACTTGTTTACATAATGATTAATCCTAAATTGTTTCTTGTGCAAGTAATACAGTCAACAATATTTTCAACATAACTCCTGAAAAAATCGTTTCCGCACCCATGTTCATATAACATTTTTTCATCCTTGAGGTGTGAGGAATATCTCCCTAAATTTTGGCCCCACTTTTTTAGAACACCCTGTATATACAATATATCATGTGTGGCACTTAGATGTTCATCTGTGCCAAAGAAAAAATGAAACAAATCATTTTTAGCGTAGCAGGAATATTTTAAGTAATCTGGGGGTAGGTTTTTTGGTATAAGGGTGTCTTCCGCAGGGTGTATGAGATCGATGTCTTACGTGTATCGTGTGTGGCACTTATTAGATGTTTATCTGTGCCAAAGGAGAAATGTAACAAATCATTTTTAGCGTAGCAGGAATATTTTAACTAATCTGGGGGTAGGTTTTTTTGGTATAAGGGTATCTTCCGCAGGGTATATGGGTTTGGTGTCTTATGTATATTGTGTGTGGCACTTACAATTAGATGTTCTTCTGTGCCAAAGGAGAAGTGGAACAAATCATTTTTAAAAAATCGCTCCAGGAACGTTCCAAACTTCAACCAGTTCGAATTACTGTAAATATACATGTTTATGCTCAATTTTCAAGGTATTCCCCAAGCACCACGAACTTTTTAATAGATTTATCGTATTCAGGAGATCAAAATCTACAAAAAACACTATTCCTTTTACTTGCACCTTTTTGGGCCGAAATGGCCTTTTTTTAACATCTTCCTTTACATTGCTATTTAGCTATTTATGTCATGTAAAATTTTATATTAGATAATGTTTGTCTTTTACAAGCGTTTCCAAAAATTTTGATAACGCCGGTCACGGACGACCATTATGGCAATCAACATGTCAAAAAATTATACTACGAGGTGTACCAAGAATTACAATATTTATGACCATACAACTCTCCTATCTACTATCTAGCAGTGAATGCCAAGATTGTTTTTACATATAGAGATATTACCTACCAGGTAATATCCAGCGGATAGTGCTATATTTCTTCGTTTTACTGTCAGAAAGCATTAAAGCAGATAGCGCTTGCAGTCACGGCCTTAGCTTAGCTTTTAGAAAAGTTGTACTTTTATTAATTTTTAATCGAAAATAAAACAGTTTGCGCGTTATTCGCATAACGGGGATACACCGACTAACGTTATCGTTTGACACCATCCCTTGGAGAATGGCAGCGACTCGGGGCTGATCCAAGTTGCTTCGGGTTAAACTGAATTTCTTCAATTTCGGACTGGCTTTAATTCCTTCCCCCAGACTTAAGCAATCCTCCAGCGAGAACCTGCACGAGCGATGAATGTTTTATCAATCGTTTAACGCGGGGATTCTCTTTATCTTCACGCTCGCTAAATTTCCGACTTACTCGAAGTCCCGCCATTCGAAACCGTCGTTCATGTAGATCATACCGAAGTTGAGATAAATCTCGGTGAGATGCGGGAATTGTGGGAATATAACTGCCATAGGAATGTGATGCGCGACGTTTTCCTCTGGGGTTGACTCGTTCTCCGCGTTAGCTCGCTTTGTCTGCTCTCTGGAAGTCGCATTCAAATCGCATGTATGAGAAACGCAACTTTGTCGGTAATTAATTTTTTATTCAATATAATTTTTTTTAAATTAGCTATACGTTTATGCATGGAAAACGAACCGTACTTTGACAAACAAAGCATGGTAATAACATATTCAATCACGGAGAAAAATAATTTGCTAGCACAGCAAATTTTATGCTGTTTTAGCAAATTTTATTAGTTATTATATGGTCAGCAAAGCAATTTGTTAAGGATACTAATTTTATTAGTTAAAAAATAATTTTTCTAAATTGGCAAATTATTCTGCTATAAGAACAAAACTATGTTCTGTTCTGTCATTGAAGCATTTTTGCTGTTGCAACAACGCAATTTTGCTATGTGAACAAAATATAAAAATACTTTTGCTGAATTAAAAAATTTGGTTTTTCAGCAAAATAAATTTGTTATACTAGCAAAAAACATTTGTTAAAGTAATAATTAATTATACATCGTATCTATAATCTATATAAGCAAAGCAACTTTGCTATATCAACAAAAGATTTTTGCAGCGTTAATACCTATACAATTTATATTCTCTTCTTGGTTATCTTCTTGCACAAAGAGGACCTCTAGTTACGAACTGGTTCTGCCTTTTGGCTTTTTGGCTCGCCGGGATCCTATACCGTCGACCCAGCAAGACTTGTAGTTTCCCAACAAATCAAGCTTTGCTGATCTGGTTATCAAAAAATTGACAACAACAAATTTTATTTGTTATCGTGACGAATTCGTATCAGCAGTGATGATTTCGCTATATTAACAAAATGCATTTGCTAAGGATGGACTATTTTGTTTCAACAGCAAATTAATGTGTTTTTACGGACAAATTTATTTTACAAATTTTGTCTATTCTACTGACAAAATCTGTTTTGCTGTAATAATGAATAATTTGGAAAATTAGTTATAATAGCAAAATTTTGTTGTTGTTATATCGAATATGCAGTAGCAGCAACAGTTTTGCTGCCACAGTAAAATTATTTTTCTCCGTGATGATAAATTTTATTAACAAAATTTAAAAAATTGTAGAGATTTATTAATTAGAAATTTATTTCTATTTTAATTCACTTCGAATGAATATCATGGTACAAATATAACGGTAAAATTTTTATTTCATGAACTTTTCATAATTCCACTTTTATATATATGTATACCTACATATGTATATTCCATCTGATACATATTTTTTATATCTATCGCGATTTTTCGTATTATATCCGCACTGTCAATCAATTCGCGATATAATAACGAACGAGCAAAAAAGAAATTTTTTAATGCGAAAGAAAAAATTTCTTTTATTCCTGGGACGTATCGCAAAAATCCACGTGTGCGTAAAAAAATTAGTTCGAGCCGAGGTTCGAGTTGTTACTTAATGGTTTGTCCGCGAAACAGTTAATGTATTTGAGCGAGTCGCGGCTCTGATCAATATTGGACGATGGATTACGTTGCACAAACTACATCGCATATGTATAGAGGCCTAGCTGCACGCTAGCCGTTGTGAATAATTGAAGAACGCGTACACGCGTTGGGCCATATTAACCGCCAGATATATACTGGATACGTTGGATGTGCTAGATTGATATACGAAATAGAATGTAGAATAATAAACCTCGCGTGTGTAGAAAGACAATGTTGACATTGTTGGCAGTACCTGTTTACCTGTACTAATTAGTACTATAGCCGTATGTAATTCTTTGTCTATCTTATAAGCCGTATAGCCTTTAACTCTTTCATTCTCAAATTATTTAGAATATTTTTTGCGCGTCAAACACTTCTATAGTAAAGATTATTCTAATCTAGTAAATTAAGAGAATTTATTGTTAATCTTAATTTTCTTCTATTTAGTCTAAATAGCAGTGATATTAAAGAAAAGGGATAAAGCTGAGACAGGTCGCGTTAAAAGGACCTATTATTCGTAATCCAAATAAAAGCGAAGATAAATCTTGCAGCGGATTTATACGGATCGCTCGGACAGGGAGCAGCCCGGTGTGATCTGAGAGAATTACTTTTTCCAAGCGCGCGCGCTCTCTCTCTCTCTTTCTCTCCCTTCTAATTAAATAAAATGTCTATGCTAGGAGCTGTAATGGTTGCCATCGCGGAATGATACCATTTCCTAACGACTCAACTTTACTTATTAAAATCGCATATGATACGTATTGAATAACGGATCAAGCGTTCTCGAAATTATGCGCCGAATTGCAGAAGAACGCGCGCGCGTTTACGAAAAGAGCTCTACTGTTTCATCGAACTAGAATTGCAAATATTTAGATGGTGCGTGAATAAATTAGATAATGACTCACAGTAGTGATAATGAAACTATCGGGCATTAAATTAGTATTTTGTGTGGCAAGTGTGGAAAACAACGAATTATATGTCGCGCGTGAAGTTGCCGCATGAGCCGAAGGCTTATGGTGCATTCACACGAGTATGAGTGTGAATGCACTATAAGCTGAGGCGAATGCGGCAACTTCACGCGCGACGTAATTCGTTGTCTTCCGCACATGCCACGTACAATATTTTTTGTAATGCCTATCGCGAAAGTTCGATTTGAGATTAAAAAATCCATTTTATCCTCGACTTTATCCTTCTTGAATGATGACGGTTGTAACGAATTGACGTTTTGTCTCGCGTGAATTTTGTTACGTTCAAGTTTGTTATATCAGTCGAAAATCGTAAACCAAAAACTATAAATCGTGAAAAAAGGAGGTTTTTTACACACTAGTGCGGTAAAGTAAGTCATAAAGGGGCTTTTCTCGCACTAATGCGGTAAAGTAAGACATACATTGAATCGTTGAGAAATAAGCCACTTTCCGCACGCTAAACAGCAATCGAAAATCGAACTTTCGCCACAGGCGTTGCAAAAAATATATTATATATTGCTACATATGGAATAACAAAATTCATCTTTATAGCTAATTTCAAGTCAATTTTGCGTCAATATATTTCTAAACTGTTTATCTGCTGAGCTGTTTATCATTAAAGACAATGGCTACGTTTACACCGTGAACTTAGGCCGCGGCCTATACCTCAAATTCGACCTAAATTCCTATACCTCAAATTCGCCTAAATTAATTTAGGTCGAATTTGAGGTATAGGCCGCGGCCTAAGTTCACGGTGTACACGCAGCCATTAAAATGGTTGAAAAAATAAGAATAACGATTTTCTGTTATTTTCATTAAAAATAGAGAATTTTCTTATATAAGTAGATGATATATGTACAGCATGCTTTTACTTATAATAAATTCAGGAAATAAAAATTTTGTTTTGTTAACTTTTTATAAAGTTTGCATTGCCGCGCTATATGTATAATAACGCCTTTCTCGCGTTAATAATACTGCAAAATTCGTGTGCGGAGGTTAATTCATTTTTTTTTTTTTTGCGAGAACAATACGGGCGAAACGGGCATTTTACTTGTTCTGCCTGGGATTAGTTTTGCAAACGTGATCGCGGAACTCTTTTCCCGTCCTCACGTTTACCTGTTCCAATTTCATTACAACGGCAGTAACCATCTCTACCCTGCCGACTCTACGGCCGTAACTATGTAAATTTGCTTCTTTACTTTTTAAACAGCACCTCCGTTCTCAGCAACATTTTATAATGCGGCCTTAAAAGCTCGAAATGAAATGAAACTGGAACGACGCGACGGTGCGACGACGTTAACAATTCCTCTCACACATGTGTGTGTTCGTAAAAAGTATATCGGCACTTTTTGAACACATGCCAAAAATTGACACATGTATTCATACTCGCAAAATTAAATAACGCAAGAAAAGATTTCAGCTTTCGCAGATTTGTTGTAATTATTACATGTAGATTTTTATTTGTAAATATTTATATACGATTTTGTATTATTAATTTTTAATTAGAGAAACATTCTCAAAATAATTACGAAATTATCCATATTTTTTAATTATCGTATATATTTGTATTGTTATAATGCCTTTCGTATCATACGCTTTGCGTTCACGAAAGGAAATTCAGAGGGGGAGGTGATTTTTCTTGTCATAGTTTGCACTTGAGTTACTTTCTACTTCGCAAAGTTACGTTTGTAAAGTGGCGCACGTAGCCAGCTGCCTAGAATCGACTGTCACACATATCAACTTGGCCGCGATTGTTGCAATTTCGCGAAAATTTACACCGCTCGGCATCTAAAACTCGTCGCTCAATGGCCACGGCAATTCTACGATTAACGTGTATATCTCCCGCCGCTCGTCTATAATTAGAATCCTTAACGCATTAACAAGTTTATTCATATGGCAATCGCGAGTGCGTTTGCCGTGTGTCCGCCTCTGCCCATGTCGTCGCGATTTTGGTAAACTTAACGTGGCCGAATTTGCACAAGTGTTCTCTTCATTGATCACATTATGCGAATGACGTACAGATGTAAATATGGTATATAAAGGTGTGAATGAAGGTATAATATCAACCGTTAAGTAAAGAAATCGGCGATATCAGAAGAAGGACGGTGCTATTTTTCCACAGAAAGCGATGTCACACAGATGTACAGACTCGCGTGTTTCGATGTCATAAAAATAGGACCAAATGAAGACTACGTCGAAAGATATAAGATAATTACTGTGCATGCGTGATATCGCGATAACGAAAGCGATGAAGGAATCTGCTGAAGCTCGGTATTCGTGGTTTTCCGGCGTCCATGATTATAATTGGCCTCCTAGATACTCCGGCCAATTATAGAATCGGCCGCCACGCTTTCGTGCGATATTTACGCCGCGAGTCCATCGCACTCCTTGGATCTTCAAGTGCAAGCACTTACGATTTTAGCCGACAAACTGACCGGCTCTAATAATAATTTTCCGACGTGTTCTCGGCCGGGCGTAAATACTGTGAGATTTCTGCGCGGCGCGACGTGAAGCGGTGCAAGGTCTGCTCAAAGGTTGGCACTATACAAATACGTATCTACTCGTATCTACTACATGACGATCCATAAATCTATCGTAATTTCTATAAATTTTGGAAAATTTTCATATATTCTTTCATTAAAAAAGATCATCTGTAAAAAGATTTGCGATGCCTAGTTTCGACATTGAAATTGCGTTTATCAGACAGATGAAGATGACAGATGTTTAGAAATATTAAAAATTTAAAATAATTTTTGAAACCTCCAATTTTTAAAGCTACACGGAAAAAACAGTATGGTTGACTCAACATAAATCTGGTTAGCACAACCAGATTTATGTGTATATTTAGCACATAAAGGTTAGCACAACCAGATTTATGTGTGAGTCAACCATACTGTTTTTTCTGTGTACTTTTTATATGTATATTTACGCGCATAGTAAATCTGTATTGATCTTATTTCTTCTAACTGGGTATAAGTTGCTTCAATTTATATTTTGTCAGACATAAAAACAAATTGAGGATTTAGTATATTAATTTGCTTTACTTGGTTGGTACAAGAGAACGAAGCCTTATGACGTGTATGTGGTTCTTCACGAGAGCCATCAATTTCTCACATTCTTCTCTTTGGGGCTCGAAGTAGCTCGCTTGCAAAGTTTCCAGATACTCGGCTAAGTGGCGTTCGCAATATAATCGCCGCCAGGAGCCACCATGCTCGCCCGCGTCGTTGTGTTCCCATCTGCGACAATAGGAATTAAATCGTACTTGCGTACGCAAATCGCTTTGACAAACGCTTTTAGTATCAGTTGATCACGCTTTTTAAAAACACCCGCAGTTAATTGCAGTCTGTTTGCGTGAAATTCATGTTTTAACGGGTATGATATAAATTATACGTCCTTTACGGAAAAAAATATTTTCGCAAGATAAATTGGAAGTTAAAATAAAATTAAAGGAAGATTTAAGTCTAGTTTAGTGAACTATCAAAGTAAACCAATTATAAAGAGATTAGAATAAGATCAGAATGAAATTACTTATTACATGTCGATTAAAGTTGAATGTCGGCTATTATTTGGCTAGATTAATCCATAATTGCGACGTAAAGTTCACGATAGCGTTCGACAATACGTACTAACATAATAATATTTCACATAATCGAGAATCGATAGGTGCTCAATTTTACCTCTCCTTGGCCGCGCGTTCCCAATAAAACTCATCCTCGATTCTCGATATCGTTAACTCGAAGGGTAGATCAGTCGGCAGTGTTTCCAGCAACACGTCCCTGTCGGCGCATGTCGGCAGATCCTCCAGAACAGGATTATCCTTCCAGGTCGAGACTATGGTACGAAGTGCGAGAATCTTTAAATCGGGGATTACGCCGTCGTCCCACGAGGCGTCTTCCGCTCGCAGCGTCCGTCCTTGCTCCTGCGGTAACAGCGAGGTCTCTGGCGAGCACCTGCGAGCCAATTTGCCAGGATAAACGATATTGTTGAATGAGTAAAGCCAATATTATTTATGTATCCAATACAAAGAGGTTTATTTTGGGGATTGTACCGCACGTAACGCGATTTCTTGCGAATACCTCGCATTGCCGAAATTCAACTGCTTTAAACTAGAGTCCTAGATAATCAGAGATGCGACATTGAAAGGCATAGCCTGATTGGCTGCCTAATCACGTGGTTATAACGCCATTTTGCTTCCCTATAATTGCATTTTATTAACAATCAGTGGTACGTATAATGCATATTTGTATAATGTTAATGTAATTTATTGGTGAAAACAATAATAGAAAAATATTTACAGTGATTTTATTTAGGAAACACTTACTCTTTCCCCCTTCTTCTTCTTGCAACTTAACCTCACTCTGTCAATTTCTCTCACTTATAACTATATAAGTACTCATAATGGAAGCAACATGGCGGATAATCGCGATTAGATCGCGATAGCTCGATATATCGTCCGTCAATGTCGCATCTCTGATTATCTAGGACTCTACTTTAAACTGGATATACCTACTAAGAATATACTTTACTTTATTCAAGAAAAACTCGATTTGCATGTAGGGGAGACAACGTCGTCGGGGTGGAATCGTCAAATCAAATATCTCGAAACCTGTTTATTTTGCGAACTCGCAATTAACATTGTAAACGCTGCTTATGGTACCCATGTGACCGCCGGAGTTTCGGGAGGTTACCTGCCGTGTTATGATTTTTACGAGGGCAAACGTGTTTCGGGAAGGTAAAAGTAAAATTTTCTGCGCGTGGAAAATTTGTAATATCTACAATAATATTTGTTCTCCAAATCTCGAGGTACCTACGTGATTCTAAAGAGCAATGCATGCTGAACACGAATCCAGTGAAGTTTTTTCATTATTGTTGATGTCTAATATTTTGTGAGCGACCAAACTTGAAACTTGTGTTCGAGGCGAAGTGGTCACCAAGCCACAGGGGTGGACTTTTATAATAGGTATTGGCAAATTTTCTAATTTTATTATATTTTTTAGTCTTTTCTACCCCTATTTCATATATAATTCTTTAATATTTGGTTGATTAGTTTTTGAGTTATAGAATCCGTACACACACACACAAAAACACAAAATAATGAAACATTTTAACACTTTAATTAATAAATGTTTACATTTTTCTATTAACAAATAATTAATAAAATGTATCCTATCAGTTTTCATAATCGGAATTATGTATTTATGGAGTGACGACTCTGCCCCGGCATTTTTGACATTTCAATTTTTCCACCTTTGTCGTTTTTACTCTACACCGGTTAAACAAAGCGACGTAGACCAAAATTTCCTATATAAATTGTGTAGCTAAGGTTTCACTCTTTACAACGGTATACCACATTTAACTAAAATTATTTATTTTGTTGTTAAAAATCGGCACCGAAAAAAAACTGTCGACCTCGCTCCGGTCTCCCCTATATACGGAAATCAGAATATATGAGGTGAGATAAGGGGAGATACACGCTTCGCGAGAACTCCATTTATTATCCCTATGAACCTAGCACCCTCACCATGAGAAAAAAGTTCAATTATACGGCATTTAAGCGCTAATTTATTGCTCTAGTCCCTAGTTCAGTGCTCCTATCTATTCGCAGGCAATTAATATCAAAAGTGGGGATGCTGTCTTCACGTTACGCTGGCACTTCCACTCCTGAATAACACGTATAGAGTACCATAAAGAACTGATACCAGAATTTTTTGCTAATTTTGTGTTCTAAAACACTGCAAAGAGTTATCAAAAATATTGAATGGTTATGAATATACCGATACCGATTACCGTAACTGCATGAGAGCAAAAGAGTTAAAAATAAAAGTTTACCATATATGTATAACATTAAACTGTTTCTTTAATTAAATATTTGTAAAATATTTTATTTTAGAATTTATTGCTCATGAAACCACTTTAAAAATTATCGAGAAAACACAAAAAAATGCAAGAGTAAGGTATATTAAACAAATTAGTTGCTGCGCCGATTTTGGTATTAAGATGATCCTAGAATTTAGTGTTCTTAATATCATCCTAGTCCCGAATTTATTGCTCACTATTTAACTTAACACAGTCGATCGACATTGTGGCGGTGCTAGCGTCACGTACAAGAGTAAAGTATATTAAACAAATTAGTTGCTGTGCCGGCTATTAAGATGATCCTAGAATTTAATGCTCTTAAAATGTCCTGGTCGCGAATTTATTGCTTACTATTTAACTTAACACAATCTATCGATATTGCTGCAGGTGCTAGCGTCATGTACAAGAGTAAAGCATATTAAACAAATTAATTGCAGTGCTGATTTTGGTATTAAAATGATCCGTGAATTTAGTGTTCTTAATATCTTCCTGGTCTCGAAATTATAGCTCACTATTTAACTTAACTTTAACACAATCGATCGACATTGGGGTGGTGCTTGCGTCACGTACAAGAGTAAAGTAAGTGTATTGAACAAATTAGTTGCTGTGCCAACTATTAAGATGATCCTAGAATTTAGTGTTCTTAAAATGTCCTGGTCGCGAACTTATTACTCACTTAACAATGTCGAGACTTTTAAATTAAATAGTAAAGTTATATAGTTAAGTTAATTAGTAAGCAATAAATTCAGAACCAGGATATTTTAAGAGCACAAAAACTAATTTGTTTAAAATACACTTTATTCTTGTACGTAACGCTGACACTGCCACACTCTCGGTGGACTTTGTTGACTTAAACAACGAACACTTATAGATTCCAGATTGGGGTATTTTAAGAGCACTAAATTCTAGGATTATTTTAATACCAAAATCAGCACTGCAACTAATTTGATTAAAATATACTTTACTCTTGTATCTTTGTGTTTCCGTTAATTTTTAAAGTTGTTTTGTGAGTAATAAATTCCAAAATAAAGTATTTTACGAGTATTTGATTGGAGAAATAGTTTAATGTTATACCTATATGGTTACCTTTTTATTTTTGACCGTTTGCTCTTATTCAGTTGTTCTGTAACAAAATATTGGTACATTCATAATCATTCATGACCATTCACTATTTTCGAAATTCTTTATTCTTTGCGTTTACGGTATTTTATACGTGTTTTTCAGGAATGGGGGTGCTAGGGTAACGTGAAGGCAGCACCTCTACTTTTGATATTAATTTCGTGCGAATATATATACATAGATAAGAGCACTAAGGCCGTATTCATAGTCTGTTCTTATTTCAAGACTGTCTTAAGTAATGTTTTAAGATGCTAATATGGCTCTGTGATTGGTTTAAAACATATCTTAAGATTGTACTTAAGACAGTCTTTAAAAGACCCGACTATATGAATACGGGCCTAAATTCGGGACTAGAGCATAAATTAGCACTTAATTGTACCATATACTCGAACTTTTTTTAATGGTGGCGGTACTAGGTTTACAGAGGTCCATTTATGCTATTCTATTTTACCTGTAAGCGGCTACAACGTTCTGCGATATCGTGTGCGGGATCCTCATTGTTCACGTCCGTTTCTGCACAAAGATGGAAAACACGAGAGTTACTTCACCAGAGTTCGCGAAATGTCCTCGTATATGATTTACGATATATTTGCTGTTTCGATATGCTATTTCTTACCCAGAGGATACGAAAATATTGCGGATCAATAAAACTTTTATCTATGCAATTGGTTTTATCAACTGTCTCGCGCCTGTACCATCTACTGCCTCGACATTAAAGCGACCAATGTTATTCTGTGCTTTATTTATGGAAGAACGAGTCACCGGTGTCTCACCAGTACATATTTTCAAGTCACAGAATAGCATTGCTCATCCGAACAAATGGTTGTCGGCAAATATATACATAGATATATATAGTATATGGAGTGTCGCTTAATCTCGCCCTGATAAAACTCTTGCGGAACTGAGTATGATCATTTTTCACGGCTTTTTTTCCTTTTCTTTTTTTTCCAGGAGTGTCCCGAAGGAGTAGTGCACGAGGATTCGTTCAAGGACATTTACGCGAAATTCTTCCCGCACGGCAGTGAGTTCCAATTAAATAACAGCCCACGTTTTTGCGTAATTAGTTAATGGCCACCCCTCATGCGAATTGCAGACTCCAGTCTCTACGCCCACTACGTATTCAAGGCCTTCGACGTTAATTGCAACGGGGCCATCAGCTTCAGGGTAATTAAATCTTTCTCATGTAATGTGTAGTCTTTTCATTAATTTTAAATTGACTGATATGTTCGCTCGCGTCTATCTTCGCTCTCGAATGACGGCGCGCGACGTATGTCCTCGTGAAGTACGTCGCGTATCCTTTGTGCAAGGAATCTTTCCTCATAAATGTTATTGCGCGTACATTTATCAATGAGACCAAGCAATTATTCGATAATTCTTAAATAAATTTTATTCATTTGCGCTCCCTAATTGATTGTCAAGTACACGAAATATACTTCGTAAAAAGTAAAGTTCTGGGAGCTGTTTAATAGTAACTTTACCATTAACCATTAATTACACTATAGTAATACTAATAAATTATTGAGCCGAAATGATAAAGCGATCGTGTGCTATTTGATTATAACGTGAAACAACTTGTATGTATACGTCAATTTTAAATTTAGTGCATGATTATCGTTAACCATTTAATCTAATTTGATTCATGTCTAATTCAACCCATGCTTAATTCGCTAGCTGCGAATTTTATGCCGCGATTCCTGCGGTTCGGTCCTCCGGTCGTCATTGACGCGCGGATAAAATGCGGGCGCGACAAATCTCGGTGGGAAATTTCGGCAAGCGGAACGCAAATGTCGATGTATCTATATTATGCGGGCCGCGGACGTTGTACATTGCATCCAGCATTTCGCGTTAATGCGGCACGCGAACGACCGGGTCGCCGATCGACAAGCCGGGACCAATTGAGCGGATCGTCTATCGGACGAATAATTAATCGTTTTTACGATAAACGCGGAATATGCATCGGATACCGGGGGCAAAGTGCGCCTGCGAGGCTCTCACGGGGCGGTTGATCATCCGTCATTCCGCACGAATGTTGCGCGGTCACTCGCGCATACGAGGATTTATTGCAAGGCCGCGAAGGCAGCTTGATGCCTGAACATCGGTACGCGGGATTAAAGCTTTCAGTGGTCCAACGAGGTACTCGCGTGGGACATGAACTCGGTTATGTCCGGTACACGTGGATGTCATTTGGATTATTTGACTAATTTCCCTCGCTGATGCTTTGCGTTATAGATGGTATGGTTTTTTTTTTTGCGTAATTACGAGTTTTTTTTAATATGCACCCACGAATAACTTTGTAGCTGTATATAACAATATATTGCTGGAGATATATTAGATATAAGCAATTTTAAACAATATAGATTGCTTTAATTGGTTTATATAATTTGTATAATATTCTATGTTATAAAAATTATTAATTCATGAAATATAATTATATTGCTGTCAAAAGTGTAGAAATCATAAAAATTTTATTTAATTTTGTTTAAAGGCATTACAAGATAATCAATTTGGCAATTCAGTCTAAATTTAAGTTTATAAGCTATATATTGCTTTATTATCAAAAGTGCATTTGCATTATTATTCCAATCATAATTTAAATATTATAAAATTGTAATATTTTCATATGTATATTAAATTATCCAGCATTATTACAATTTTATTCTAATCTTTTACTTCGTAATGGAAAATGTCAACGCGCGCGCGCGAGCACTCGTTTTAAAGAAACAGTTAACTTTCTTTCTGGTTTTCTGTTCTCCCGCTTTTTTTACATCCATTTACGTCTGAACTATTTCTCGTTATCCGCTCGGAGAGAACGGTTTCGCTGAATTATCCAAAATTTTAGCTAGATATAGATCTGAAAATAATTTTTGTTGGACCATCAAAATAATTTATTTAGGACATCAAACTGTTTGCTAGAGTGTCAAAATGGTTTGCAGCATTATTACAATACTTAAGGGTCCTACTATAATTATGTGGATGGTCCAACAAAATTATTTTCAGATCTATATCCAGCAAAACCGTTCTCTCCGTGCGTCGAGTCGTGAAATTTTATTTCAATTTTCATGGAGTTCATGAAATGGACGATCTCGGACGAGATTTGGTCAGAACACTGGAGAAGGAACCGCACTGTCGCGTCGTTCCGTCGCGCTTCGTATTAAAGTCGCGCGCGACTTTAGACAATCCCGGGGATTGCAGGACCTCCTCGTGACGCTGTCAACCCTGCTGCGGGGCAGCATTTATGAGAAATTGAGATGGACCTTCAAGCTGTACGACATAAACGGCGACGGTTGCATTACCAGGGGCGAGTTGGGCGAAGTCGTGACGGCGGTCCACGAGCTCATGGGCAGACGGCATCACGCCGCGGCCGAGGAGGAGAGGAAGGCGAGGGAACAGCTGGACAGGGTCTTCAAGAAACTCGATCTCAACCAGGACGGCGTTATCACGATCGAGGAGTTTATCGAGAGTTGTTTGAAGGTATGTCTGGCCGTGAAACAGCCACGAGCGATCAAGTACCTAGATGGAAAGTATACAGAGCGTCGTTACCCGCGCCCGTCGCACCCTTTTGTCTCTGTAGACCATTTGAGATCGATGTACTGACTTTTCTTCGACGCTCTTGCTATCAGCGTGTCTTTTGCTATCACGTTCTCATATTGACGGACCGGTTATTTTAATAATAACTTTAACTTGGTTAAAGTTGTTATCTGAATAGAAGAAGGTATAGTGAACTCGGGACACTGTATGCATTCCCTTCGTAAATGAATGCCAAGTTCC
Source organism: Leptothorax acervorum (assembly GCA_035220615.1). Classification (NCBI taxonomy): domain Eukaryota; kingdom Metazoa; phylum Arthropoda; class Insecta; order Hymenoptera; family Formicidae; genus Leptothorax; species Leptothorax acervorum. Next base: position 60,820 of record JASTWQ010000346.1, on the reverse strand, counting down.
TCGAGACGTACGTATATACGAAATGTCCCAGATCTGCCGGGTGTTCTTTCAGCTATAGTTTCAACTCGCAGTTTCAACCAGACTTGGAACGATTCCCTCTTTTTTAATTAAGCTCATAATTTCCTATGTTACATATCTCGATAATTAACTGTCGGATTATATATATTTCTGTTAAAGTAATATCCTATTACGTCTGGCCAAGAAATACGATTTCATTATCCACTTGTAATTTTGAAAATTTAATTTAGTAGAATTATTTGACATTAAAGCCTGTCTAGTATCTTCATAATTAATCCTCCGTGTGTACACTTATTTTTTGCACCCTCGAAGTGTACAGTTATACACTGGGTCTGTCACGTTCGACGCTATTTTTCCCTACCTTAAAGTATTTTTAAAAATCTGAAAAGAATTCATGAAACATCTGTCTACATTGTAGTTGACGATTTTATAGTCATTTTTATAAATATCATTTATTTAATATTTTTTGTCAGACTTGCAAATTTTACAGTTACAAGCAGATGTTGCTTTGGCTCGGACGCCGTAGACCCATGTTTACACATGGAGGGTTAAGTATTCTCATCAAGTGTTTATGTTATAAAAAAATATTTCGTGAAATATTTGCAATCACTGCAAATCCGAGTGTGATGGTACTCGTATTTTAGCTGAAACTCTTTTTACACATTTCTTGCTGTTTTAAATCATGTCATTTAACACGACTGAATGAATCGTATTAACTTTCAATTTAATACGATTAAACGTGTTAAGCGTAACTTAACACGCAAGAACGAGCGCAAGAACTATGTGAAAAAAGCTTCAGTCAACTGTATCATTTTTAGACGTTTATGCGTGTAAGAATAACACATTTGGATTTGCAGTGATGTAACGTCTCGTACTCGCGAGTCTAGCGATGGAATCTACACAAAAATATACGAATATATTGATCGAACAATAGATGCACGTCAATTCGCACGCGGTGAACGTGAGGCGCGAATGCAAGAAAGAAAAATAAGGACACCGGAGATTAATCGATGCTTACGGAGCTTGCGCGAGCTTGTTCGTAGTTTGTTCAGCGCTTATTTCGCCGATAGCGGAATAATATTCCCGCGGGCAAGGCGCGCGACTTGCAACCATCGCGCTGAAACCCGAACTGAATTTATGGAGAAAAGAAAAACGGACAACGCGGGCAACGGGGTTCTGAGTTGATACGAACTTGTCGCAGGACGATGTGATCACACGGTCGCTGGCGATGTTCGACTGCGCGCTTTGATCTCCGGCTAAGGACGAGCCTTCAGCAGCGGTCAGCGCGACGCCGCCGACACCGCTCTCGACGACAACGTTCTCGCAATCCCTGTCCCCGTCGCCGCCGCCGCCGTCCTATTCCCTGCTGCCGCCTATCCCGCCGCCTCTGCCCTCTCAACCGCCACCCGGTTACACCGTCCAGGATCAGGAGCTCTATCTACTTCTGGCCGCCCACTGGTGGAACCAACCGGAGGCGCCGCTCTTTTGTTAAAGGTAAACGATACTTGCCAAAACCGCTGAGAGCTTTCGCTCTCTCCTCCTCAAGCAAGATAGGCACTTCTCGAATGTAGTCCTTATGAAAATCGAGAGTATCGGAATAGAGCTAGGGGACAGCTGTGGAGCGTGTCGATCCAGCGACAGATCTCTCGAGGAATTCGACGATTTCTTCCCAATGATATTTGGGAGGTTGAAATACGTGTTTGTTGAATCTTTTTCGACGTTATTTTCTCAGCTCAAGCATCGAATTAAATGTTAAAGTGTATACTTAACCCAGACAGCACCATGTCCAAAATTGGGACATAAGACGTCTTAAAGACGTCATTAGGACGTCTTTTTAGACATTATATTATAAGACATATCTTAACCCTTAAATGCCACATGGGGTGGTGCACACCCCAGATCCTTTTAAATTATATATTTTCAATGTTCCCGCCAAAAATGGAGCTCATGGCTCCCTCTGATGATAGTTGAGTGATTAAACTACCCGTTTGTACACTTAGCAGTACTCAGTTTACTGGCAGCAGCTGTTTAGAAAGGTTCAAAGTAGGGGTGGGGTACTGCAGTACCCCTCCCTTACTGTGGGGTACTGCGGACCCCACTCCATACGAACGATAACATGTGACAATTTTTATATTGTTGAAATTGAAATTTTAACAATATAAGCATTTTATTCTCTTTTCTAAGCCTTGAACAACATTGAAAATAATTTTCATAACTAAATATCAAAAAATCAATGAGTAGGAGACTTTTTTATGCTGGGGTTTTTTACACCCCATGTGTCATTTACGAGATTTTTCAGAGGTGTGGCATTTAAGGGTTAAAGATGTCTTTAAGACGTCTTATGTCTGGATTTGGGATAAGCGTGCTGTCTGGGTATAAAGTGATCGAGAAGCGAGTTTTTGCTGCTTATTTTCATTCCAAAACGTTAGGTTCTTTTTTAAATATTTTCTAATTTCTTTCAAACTTTTTATGGCTTAAGACCTTGATCTTCCTCTTTTAGGGCAACGCGATAACACGGCTCCTAGCGACGTAAGTAGAATAGCAATCGAGGTCTAAATCTGTGGAATCGAAGCGAGCGGGTTCCCCGGCACCTTGTTGCCCCTTCGTTCTGCGAAACGTTGCGCAAACAGCGGGAGGACACCGAGGTGCAAGGTATTGTTCTTTTTCTCGCCGACTAACGGAGCTTTATAGGGAGAGCTCAACCGTTTCGAAAACAACACGCGGAACACGCGGGAACCGCCGCTTTACCAGCGAGAGACAACGTCTCGCGAACGATCCCGCGACGATGATTGCCGGATATTTTGGCAATCGCGGAACCGACAATTGGCGTCGATCTTTTGGCAAGAGTCGAGCGGGAGTTGCAAGAACGTTTGATCTAAGGCCGAATATTAATGCGCGAGATAGGTAACCTGGAGCTCCTACATTGCGATCTCTCACGCTTACAATTAGATGCGAGAAGAACGGCGTTTGAGGAAGAAGAGGCCCTCGAAAATGAAGAGATGTCGAGGGTTCAAACAAGAACACAAGCGGCTTTTTTTCTGTAATACTCGTCGCAAGAAGAACCCGATATCGCGAATTCGTGCCAAATTTGTGGGAATTTCGGATGACGATGATGATGGAACAGGGGGAAAACGGCGGAGAAGGTGCTATGCATGGCTGTGAGTCGGAAATTACAGCACGAGAACGAGGATCCTAAATTATTTCGAAAAACAAAAGAAAAAGAAAATTATTTGTAGGTCACCCGGGGGACGTCGCGTCCAGTTTCGTCGATGTTCGCGTTATCTGCACGATTCTGTTTCTATACGGTAGGTGTTAAAGACGAGGATCGTAACGAATCGATCGCGTGACTTTGCGTTACTAGGAGCGTTTTCACGACTTACGAGAGATCGTGTGATTCATTTGGAAACACAACTTCTCCTTAAGGCTCCTGCTGGCTCGATTGCCAAGTCCGCGTTGACAGTACACACAGCGTCACACCTGGCAAAATTATGAACTAAAAGGCGTGAAAAATTACGTTAAAAAGCTAAATTATTCTTGCGATTTACAACGTTATTTTTCATTTTAGTGCAGTGTTTTCATATTTTAAACAATTGTTGTAGTGTTAAAATATACCGAAGATTCCCATTTGGTTATAATTTAATATGTGAAAATAAATATTTATTTCAATTCGGCAGCTGTCAAACGGCTAGTTTTCGTCCTTGATTAGCACAATTCAATTCGACATATGTGGATTAAAGGAGTGTTTTCGGTATATTTTACAACTCTATTCTATCGATTACAAATGCTATCTTATTGAAAAACAATTTTATTTGAATGTACGTCGCAAGAATTTTTATGATATTTTTCTCGCTTCTGACGTCATCAATCCAAGATGGCTGCAGTGAGTGAACAGGAGCCTTAATGATAAATAACGCTTCGCGTCATAAAAAAAAGACACTCCCGCGCTGAGAAACTAGTCTGAATTTCCCTTGTTGTAGATTATCACTCTACATTCGGAAAGATATGTTATTTTGTTAAAAAAGAAAATGTATCACATGGTTACACATGTACAGGGTATACGAAGGGTATACGTCTCGCCGTTACCGCGTTGCCTCTTGATGGCGATATCGCGATAATTTGGGGACTCTGTATAATGCGCAGTATACGCAAATTGACTTTTCTAGTCTATCATTTTAGTTTAAACTCCGCGTAATTGTTATACTCTGTCGATCTCTTTATATTCTCCGCAGTTACGACCGTTTATTACGATCGCACGGTCGCGACCTATGCATATCGCGAACGCCGCGGCTGAGCGTCGATCTCTCTCGATTAAATTGTTTAGCTACATGATGATCGTCGACGATCGTAGATATCATACATACACATGTACTTTCGTTGGTAGGTTCGTAGGTTGAAAACTTCGTTGTACACCATTTTCTAGACCCAATCGATTCTAACGAGCCATGCGGGCATTCAATATTTCTGCTGGCGAGGGTACGGCAAATTTTTTCGATATACCAAACGCATACCCGTATCGGCCGATGCTTGCTTATTAGCAAAATTTAGCAACCCTCTCGATCTGCGAACCACTTTTCTTATCAATCCGACACTCTTTCCTTAGCGATATAGTTTCGCAATATCTGCCATTCAATCGTATTCACCGATATCGAAGCCACTGACAAGAGATATTGATCGCCTGCGGACTCCTTGTAAGCGTTCATAGCGTGTAACATGTTGGTAGGTGTACGTGTGTGAAGCATCGATTTTCTAATGTATCCGTTATTGCGATTCGTAGGCGTGCGAGCGTTGCGCGGGGCATACGTCAGACTAGCCGAGTAGCGGGTAGCGGAAGCCTGAGCGGCGATTATGGATTATCAAAATCGATTACAATGAAACACCAAAGCTACCGTAGTTAGCTGTTACTTAAGTATAAACGAGAATAATAATATAGTACGATTTATATATATATGCATATACACGTAATTTAAGATAAATTCGCGATTAAGTGCGCGGTCGTCAGACTTTGGGAAAACTCAGTCATTCTCAGAAAATGCACGTCGATACGCTCTATATAAAATACATAAAGGAAAGTCCCCTATTATGAGATAGGATTCCTAATATGAGATAACGGGGTTTCTTTTAAACTATTAGGCCCTATCTGGGTCTATTAGTTTAAAAGAAACCCCGTTATCTCATATTAGGAACCTATCTCATAATAGGGGACTTTCCTCTATATCGCATAATGCGCGATCACGATCCACACGTACCCCTTTGAAGTGTCGTCCGTCGCCGTTGGCGGTCCGCATCAAGCCAGATCTAGGATCGTCGTTGATCGCGGTCCGGTCGTCGTGATCGCGAGACTCGTCGCGTCGCGGGGGATCGCACGTGAAGCGATTATCGGTCGCGGCGGCTTCCCTCCCAGGAGGAATTATCGTCGCTGAGCGACGGATATGGACGAGCACCTTCGCCGGCGGTGGCTTTCACGGGAATCGGGAATGGGAGTAATGGGACACGCGTGTTGCTAGGCTACGCCCCTAGGCGCGTGCGTTTCTATAACGACTAATCAACGACATAACGGTGAGACCGCAGCTTCCATCGCGGTGGAGCGCGGGACAATTAAGTTGAGTTTACGCTGAATCTCTATAAGACACAGGGTCTTGTACATACATAGAAGATAAGTCATCGGGAAGAATACTTAAATGTTAAACCTTATTAAAACTGAGAAAAGATTCAAACAAATTGCGCTCGAACGTCAAAATGAACAAATAAAAATGTTCGCGCTTTAAATCCGGGTTTGGAGTTAATGATTGAGTTTGAAATTAATGGTTGATCGGTTCGAAGATTTTGTGTTCGATTAGCTCGGACATTACTAAAAGTCCGACCGAAAATAATAATCATTGCAAACAAAAAAGTATAAATTATCGTTTGTTCCATTTTAGACGTGTGAGATTAGATCTAATGGATTGAACAGTTCGAATTGTTCGATATGAAACGGTCTGAACGATTTAAAATCTTGAAATTTGATCTTGAAATTCGTGCTGTGTGCATTGTTCACAATCACACGAAAATTCCACACTATTAAATGTCTCCCTTGGATTCGAAGATATGAAGAAAAATTTATAAAATACGATTTAAATGGCTCTGCGAAGGATGGCGAATGCAGCTTTCTTTTTTTCCTTTCCTTTTCTTCTTCTTCTTCCTCGATGCTCTCTCGTAATCTCCTTTATGATCCTCTTATATTCCCCGTATACTGTCTTATATAAAGATGCACCTCGAGTCTGTGATCGCACTCAACAGAAGCTAAGAAGCTATCGCCATCAAGTGTCAGGACCGAACTTGGAATAAAAGCATGTATACAATGTCGGCCATTAATTTGCGAACACTTACAGGAAGTTGTAAAAAAGTGAGAAAAGGGGACGGCCGGACTATATAGGAGCTTCTTTTAATGTCAAACAGTCTTTTTTATCGGATACACGCGTGTCGTTAATTAATTTGCATCAGAAGGAAATTATTTGACGTAATTATTTAATATAAAATTATTTAACGTAATTATTTAATATAAACTAGATTAAGTATAAATTGCTTTTACGCCGGACGCTCGATACTTCGTAAGCGTTGTCACATTAATGGCTCTTATAAGATTGGAGGGTATAATTAAAATAAAAGAAGTAATCTAGCAACATTAATGTGCGTGATAAACGGTGCAAAACCGCTATGATTATCTCGCCATGATAACTGTCGGCGGAGGATTTATATTCTTATAGGATATACGAGCGTGTCGTATCTTTTTAGAGTGATCAGTGCCGTCCTGCGACTTCGAAATGTAAACGCAGATTTGACCGAACAGGATTACGTTGATCACCTCGACTTGATGATAGCGATATACATTTATTATATATATCTTCCTATGGTCTCTCGTCGATGTATATTTATACATATTGTAGCGTTAACCACGGAGATATGTATAATCAAACACACGTTTTTTGGGGAAATACCTACACCTTAAATCTCTGCCAGCATTTCAATGTGCGCCGTAAAATGTTAACGTAAATCGAGAGCCGCGGGCACGCGTTTTGAGATATCGAGCCGAACTTTTCTAGCAGACTTTTGCTACATTTTCCACCCATATTTCCCACGTACTTTTTCGGAATTAACTCAATTGCAAACGAGCAGACATCGGGAAAAACTTCTCTCATCGAAGCATCTCCCTTTGCTTCTGCACGTATCGCAATGGAAGACTATACCCATATGCCCATAAATTGTACAAACACGGGATGCCGTATATTTTTTATAAATTTTTGTTACCTTTTGCGAGGCACGAAATATATTCGCAAAAACGTTTCTCTACGCAGATTTCATGTAATAGTCGGCAATTTTTGCTGATTGCAATCCGGTACTGAAAAGAAGAAAAAAGCACAAAAATTCTTAAGAAAATACTTAAAAAGCATATAAAAATAAAAATAATTGCGTTAATACCTATAAATGTTCATGAACACGGATACGTGATTTTGATTTGAATATAATTCGCGCGTTGTTTGATGTTTAACAGTTATTGAAAAGAACATGCTTACGAATTATAAACTGAAAGAACCGAATTTTTTTTACACAAAGCAGAATTAGTTGAAATCTATTTGCTTCTAACTATATACTACATAATGAATTCTCGAAATAAATTGTGAAATGTTCCTAGAGAGGTAAAACATTAATTATATCAAGCGCTGGACATACGTTAATGTTAAATCATTGGAGGCAACAGAATAGAAACAAATATAAAAATTATTTAGAGATTATTGGTTCTAATAAAACTTAATATTTTGCACGAACTAACAGGATCGCCGAATACTTTACAAAATCGTCTTTTGATTACAAAATGTACCTCTAAGAAGTTAAAACACGACGATTAAATTCCGTCGAGACTATAATACGAAGAATATATTAAATTGAAATATAATTATGATTTATACAAAATAATTTAAAGTAGTAAAAAAATACCCAATTAATTTGCAAGGACGATGATGTTTTTGTCCTGTCTATCTTTGAAACGTGCGTTAAAATAATGTCATATCGCTGGCTCGATTGCGTGCATTTTAACAAATATAATATATTTAAGTAACAGGCACACCTTTAATTAATATGCGGAGCTGATTTCTAATTTTGAGGGTACGTTTGAGATCGACTTTCGTCGAGAACCACAGACGATTGGACAAAGAATGCGTAAACCGAATCAATTACAATAATCCCAAAAGACGAGGGAAGAAAAAATATACAAGGGGTGAGGCGGGGCAGTCTAGCTGAGCGACAACCTAGTCAATTTATTAAGGTTTAGAGGACGTTAGGAGATTTACCGTATAATACTGTAAAAATTGCGTGGCTTTAAACTTAAATATTGTCGAAGTATTATTATTACTAGTCATTATCTCGCTCCTTCTATCTCAATCACTAAATGAGGGACAGTCTTAGCAAGCGCGGAGATAGTCTCCATCCCGTTACGTGCTCTTAACGGCGTCGTAAACGTGATAGTCACGTAAATTGCGCATAAAATAGTCAACAAGATCTATCGGACGGAGGCCGTCGATATTCGAGTGAATTATTTCAACGTTCGAATCCATTTCCACTGATTATCACGCCCGTTCTAATTAAACATGCATATAACATGGTTATATAATTTTATACATTTATGTTTCATGCGTTATGATGCAGTTGTATAATTGTAATTATATGAATTTATTTAAATTATTTATAAAAATTGTAAAAATTTTGCGAAAAAAAATTTAGTGAATCAGCTTAGAGAGAGAGAGAGAGAAACAAAAAAATTAATATTAGGTATAGGTAAACTTTAAATATTATTTAGATTTTAACTTATTCGATTACGTTATCACCAGCGTTTTTTCTAACATCTGTCGTAATTTTTATTAATTTGAGAAAACAGAGTAGAGAGAAATTTTCATGAACTATTCGAACGTAGAAATACATTGAAACTCGAAATATCAAGGCGGCTTCCAAATACTAAAATATTGCTCGTAAAAAGGGTGACACAGTTTATTAAAATAGTTAATCGTTACGTACGTAATATCACTGGTTACATTAGAGACGATACAATTGTTGAGCTTGGAAGCACTTTTTTATAGTGAAGTCACAGTTAGAGTTACGATCGATTAGCGAGATCCTTTCTCGGGCTCGGATCTGTTACTCTTTATTAGTGATAATACAGAATACGCATTACTACAGTGATTATGCAGAATGCATTAATTATATCTCATACTGCCAATCTGTAAATCATCATACGTAGTTTCTAATTAATGACATCGATAGGTAATTTCTAGGTAAAGATTATGATAGAGTAGGTGGGATTTCTTTCGGAACACTTTAACGAATCGTTGAAATCTCTTTGCGCGCGTATCATTTCTATTTGAAGCAAATTCCACTTTTTAAACAGCATGTATTTGCACAAATTTTTCAATTATCTCCTGTCAACAATTTTCTTTCTTTTACAGGGATATTCGAAAAATATTTAATTGGATTGGATCTTTTTATATGTCCTTCTTGCAACTGATTAAATATTTTTTGTAAAAGAAAGGTGTGCCCCCTTACATCTCGAAAGTCCTCGTAAACGCTTTGTAAAAATTATAGTCATCCCAGTAATTTGTAAAACTCACGCAAGGACCGATTAGAGATTATTAGAAATTATTCATGAAAGTTACGATCACACGTTTACAGTAATTTGCGAAACGAAGACCGATTAGAAATTATTCTAACCGCCATTATAATAGTAATAGATTTTATAGTATGACAAAAAAGTTATTCGAGATTTATAGTGTTTTAGTTTCAACTTTAATTTTAGAAACGAGGAGCAAACATCAAATTACATCACGCACAAGGTTCAAAATTAAATACCGATGTAGCTTAAACTATTTACCGCTTTTAAATAATAAAATGAGTTATCGTACTAAAACTGCAGGAGAAATACTTTTATCATATACTACAGTGTGATTATTCACTTTTATAAAGATAATTGAAAATCTATTTAATTTTATTCATTTTAATAGATTTCATCTGGTGAAAGTTGCAAAAAATTTCAATTATATGTATATGTATGAAATGATCGAAAATATATATCAGCGTTTATTATACATATTCTTTTCACCTTTTGTGCTATTTAGCTAACACGAAATTTTACCGCTTAAAATAGCAGTGAAAATCATTGTTACTAGATTTGTCTAATTCTTGCAAAGCGTTAGTGAATTTGTCACGTAAATCAACTAGTCGTGTGACATAGACGCATGCGACGTGCAAATCACGACTGCAAGTTAATTACTTTACTGGTGCTTCGATAGTCTTTCCGATTGTTTCGGCGCGTAAAATCGATTCGTTTTCAATCAATTCGTAACGAGTAGAGGCGAAAGTGGTGTTCCTGTGTTATCATTCTAATTATATCTTAAGGCGATTAGACGTACTGAGACAAAAAGAGATTGCAATAAGCGAAATATCATTGTATTGTTAGCAATTTTCCACACTGGGGTGGTAATATCAATAAATGTTAAATATATCAAATTAAAAAATTTTGTCTTCCTGATTTTCCCATCAGACGCTTATTAATGCGAGAATTTACAATTTAGATGTAAAACTTGATTAATATAAGTAATAGAGAAGTATAAGTACATCAGAAAATAAAACGAGATTATCATAATCTTTCTCTTATTTTTTATTGGAATTCGTAATACTATGCTTATATTTCATTCATATATTTCTTACGATATACACATAGGTATGTATAAAATTGTTACAAAATTTATAAAAATTTCATTTTTTTGCATTATGCGTAAGTAAAATATATCAACTTTTATTTTATGTAATGCAACGGATATGTATGTACACGCGGTCGAAAAACAATTATGGCAGTTTGTGGTGAATCAGTCATAGCCATTTAGAGGTCTCGAAGGATTGTACGCCTTCAGCTCTCAGTCGATTAAGAATAGGTCGATATATATCGGGCGTAAAAGGCAGCACCATTCCACGCTGCTGAATTTCACCTAAATAAAATTAGTTTGTAAGAACTAGAGTAAACTCGAATAAATATTCAATTAATATTTAAAATATTATGATTCATAGTTTATGAATTTATATATATATATAAAATCATTCTCAGATCCTTTTTTTTTAGAAAATTGTGGTAATTTATATCGATGCTCTTGAAAAGTTTTCAGAATCTGTCCACTATTTTTCTATAAATTTATCCTACATATCCTTTTTTGAAATATCTATACATTTATGTTACATTTTCTAATAATTTAATCACTTAGACATTTATGTATTATTCTTGGCAGTAATTGCAGTGTGAAAATTATTTTCCGCGATAAAAAAATGTAACCAATAACTGACAACATTTTAAGCTGAAAATTTGAACAAATAATAATACAAGAAATATCAAAGGAGAGCCACGAACCATCCAGAATCATCTTGACGGCGATAGCCGCGGGATAACCGACGGTACGCGCCATTGCGGACTGTCCAGAGGCGTCTCCATAAAGCACCAAGTTGATCCCTCTAGATTCCCTCCTGTTATCCGGCCAAAGTATACCAACGTCGTGCCTCAGTATCACAAGATCACGCTCATTTTTCTCGTAACAGAGCTTCTTCGACAAGTAATGCGTAAGCGTGTCGAGAGGAGTGTTCAGTTTCAAGACCAGATCCTCCTCCAAGAGGCCCAGATCTTCGATGGCCTTCACACGCTCCCACGAGTTTACTCTTTCCGCCAATTTCTGCTTCAGGTTCTCGTAAAAGATATTGTCGTTCGCCAAACCGAGCAAGTTGCACGCCAACACTCGCTAGAATTGAAATAACGAATAATTTTGAGACAGATCGATTGCTTGTTTGCGGAATATTTCGTGTATATGTGGGAAATTGAAAGCACCCACCCAGGTGATGTCTGGCCCGTTTGGGTGTAAAATCGGATGCGGATTGGGATCGATCAGACCGAGCAATTGCAGGCCCAGGATGGTATCTGAGAATCCCCTGAACCTGAGCGTACCACGTAGTACGGTACTCGCGTTTTGTAAGCCGTAGTAATCCCTATATGTCGTACTGTCTCGATTGGGAAAGCCTTCTAAAGCGAAGCCCGGAAGGAAATCCAAGTCCTGCACGGTGGACATCAGATCGCCGCCTCCCGCAATCTCCACTTCCTACAGAGAAAAAAATAGACCGACAGTGTCACTCTTTTTAAATAAATCCTGTTTGATTTGATAAAGGATAAACCATTTCTTTTGGAAATAGATGATATTACGAGAAATATAACTTCAACGGCTCACCTGACCCTCGTGAAGGTATTTTGCTGGCGCCAGTGTGTTTAGCAGTGCGCCCCGTGGGGACCAACTGAATTTATACCTCAGAGGATTGGAAGAACACTCCGGCGCGGGCAGACCACCGCACCACGAAACGAAGGACTCTATCTTGCCGCCCGCTTGTCTCACATCGTCGAAACACTCGATCGCCAAAAAATGATCGATGCCCGGGTCCAATCCGACTTCATTTAACACGGTGACGCCAGCTTCTTGGGCTCTATCCCCCAAAATACGAAATTCTGATTTAGTAAACATTTCAAGTAAACACATTTGACGTTGTATAACTGTGGCGATAAATTATCTCTCTCTCTATTAAAACATATTTTGTATCTATTTTCAACGGATTCTAATCACAAAAAGCAACGAGAGCACCATCATCGATTCCCTAATCCTAAAAATTGGAATATTTTATTGAATTTTTGCATTTATCAAGATTTTACATTGGATATATCGCACACAGTTAAACCTGGTGCATTTTAGGATATATGAACTCGTTTGTATCGACGCTTACTCCTCGTGCAATGCCTTGACATCGTTGTTCATATAGCTCGCTGTTACCAGGTGATTCTTGGTTTCTATACAAGCCTTGGCGATTACGTGGTGCAGCGAATATGGCAGAAGGGAGACGACCACGTTCGCCGATTCTATCACGTCATGCAACGTATCGGGGCGATCGAGGACGTTCAAGAAGACTGGCTCCACGCCTGGGAACCGATTGGCCAGCGCGTCAGCCTCGTCCTTCAACTGCGACGCCACCACCAGCCTTATATTCTTATCCCTGTGCAAATACTCAACCAAGGGTGCGGAAACGTATCCTGCGCCGAGAACGACCACCTGTTGGCACGTTGGCATAGACAAACAAAATCGTAATTCCGTAATATTCTGTTAATTTCGGCATCACTTCAAATCTACTATAGATATTAGAATCCAGATTGCAATCGTTCTAAATTGTAGAGATGTGCGAGCTATTCGAATCGAATAAGATTCGATTCAATTCGAATTCGAATTTTTAATGTTTCAAATCTGAACGATTCGAAAATTTCGAATCTAGATGGTTCGAATACGAATCATATATATTGACAATTTTATAAAATTACAAAGTAATACGTTATTTATTTCGCCAGTGATAATTAACAATTAACAAGTTAAGAATTTTTAATCGACTTTAACTGGCAATATTCAATCATCTTTCCGAAATAAACGTGTTGAAAAACTGCGAGCCGACCAGATTTATCAGATTCACACAGCACGTTTCAGATCAAATCGAGACGATGAATTCGACCATGGATTTTGGTCAATTTAAATAGTTTTTAATTTTTATTGCGAAAAATATTACCCCAGCCAGGGTTCGAACCTGGAACCTCCCGCATTCCGTTCAGGCATCGTAACCAATTCGACTACCGGGGGAGGAAGGGAGGGCATGTGGTAATATTTATCGCAATGACACATATTAAGATGACTTTTAAACAATAATAAGATGGAACACCGATATTTCGTCAGAGGTGTAGGTATAATACCAAGTGATACGCGAAACGTATTACTTGGTATTATACCTACACCTCTGACGAAATATCGGTGTTCCATCTTATTATTGTTTAAAAGTCATCTTAATATGTGTCATTGCGATAAATATTACCACATGCCCCGGTAGTCGAATTGGTTACGACGCCCGAACGGAATGCGGGAGGTTTCAGGTTCGCACCCTGGCTGGAGTAATATTTTTCGCAATAAAAATTAAAAACTATTTAAATTGACCAAAATCCATGGTCGAATTCGTCGTCTCGATTTGATCTGAAACGTGCTGTGTGAATCTGACAAATCTGGTCGGCTCGCAGTTTTTCAACGTTTTATAAAATTATATTTCCCGTTAATTAGCAAAACAGTACGGTTATGCTAATAGGTGCATTCAATGAGTGCATTCAGTATTACAACGCTCTCTGAGCGGCTTAAGTAGCAGCCAAAAAGTTTATTACCAGTTTTTGGCATGTCCTGTAACCCTATCAAATTGTACGAGTAAGTAAAAGCTTGAATATACGTAGAAAAAAAATAGTAAATTATAAATATTGATAATGAAATTAACTATATATTATTTTATTTTAATTTCTATGTATGTAACTGGATAATGTTATTGGAAACATTGCATTAGAGTATTTTATTTATCTATAATTTTTTCGCCTAATTGTTTCAGTTACTACGACATTAAATAAAATATATTTTATTAGTTTTATAATATATAAATATTTAAATGTTTTTTGCCTCAAAAATAATTTATATTATACAAAGTGCTCCCGGGTTAAATCGCCAAACTTGAAATATGAATTTAGGACCTCAAAACAAACAAAATTTTCCTCTTGAGCTATGCTCGCAAACGCTTCGTTTAAGAGATATTGACTTCTTAAGTTACAGAATTATAGGAATGAATAATGTCGAAATATCTCTTTATTTTGTTTTGAAGATCAAAGGTCATTGATCGACGGCTATAGTGTTTCCACTGTAAATAAAGCTCCGTTTATTCGTACCAAATAATTGTTAGTCCCGGAAGATGGATCGGTCGTGCCGGACCTGTGGCTTGGCCTCCGCGTTTACCGGATTTAACACTATTAGACTTTTTTGTATGGGGTATTCTCAAGCAAAAAGTGTATGCCTGTTATTAATCTCCAATCATTAAAACAGAGGATAGTGCAAGCGTGCGAAAAAATTACAGACGCACAATGTCAGTCAGCTACTCATTCTCTGATCGATAGGTGCACCGCTTGTCTCCGGGCTGGAGGCCGTCATTTTGAACAAAACATGTAATAGTTAAATTTTGATTACTATAAAGCAATAAACAAGATAAACATAGATTATTTCAACATTATTTATTCCTATAATTCTGTAACTTAAGAAGTCAACATCTCTTAAACGAAGCGTTTGCGAGCATAGTTCCAGAGGAAAATTTTGTTTGTTTTGAGGTCCTAAATTCATATTTCAAGTTTGGCGATTTAACCCGGGAACACCCTGTATAATCAATATATTTATTTTTTTACACAGAAAAGAAGAATATTCTTGATTTGAAAATATCTTTAATTTCAACGTGGAAATCTTCAAATAAGATTATGTTGCGTTATTATATTAAACGAAACGAAGAAAACTTGCTTGAATAAACCATTTATATAGTTCAACCAAGAAACAAATTTTGAAATAAAGAGTTGAAATTCTTATAAGAAGATTATAGTTGTTTCATATACATATAATAAGATTACTCATAATCTTATATATACATATATATAAGCAAGATTACTCATAATCTCGCAGTGAATCGTTGATATATTGAACAGTCTTTTTAAAAAGCAGAGAATAGTTGGTATAGAAAAGTATATATACAATTTACGTGTTAGAAAGCATAAATATAAAGTATTCTCTGCTTTAACCATAATTGTATGATTATAATTGTGCAATTAAAGATAGTTTATACAATTATAATCGTACAATTATGTTTAAAGCATAGAATACTTTATATTTATACTTTCTAACACATAAAATTGTACATACATACTTTTCAATACCAACTATTCTCTGCTTTAACAAAAAGACTGTTCAATATATCAACGATTCGCTGCTTTAAATGACATTCCTTCGTTCATACATGTATTATTTCCACATACAGTCGTTCATGTCTTTTAGTACTCAAAATAACTGCTATATTTGTCAAACTTTTTTTGTTAATAACTTTTTAACAAACAACGAGCGACGGCTGAAAACTTTTGAAGGTCACTCAGGGTCATGACCTTGACAACATATGTCAAGGTCAAGGTCATCGGGGGATGCTCCCCTGATCGGTATATTTACCCAAAGAAATTGAGAGGACCGTTTGGGACATGTAAAATATGTTGAATTTAACACAAATTTTTTTACTGTGTACATCAAAATATTGTCATTATTTATAATAATTGTAGATAATGACAGATTGAATTCATGCAGAATTATTCTGCATTGAATTCAATCTAATAATTATATTGTTAATTAAAAATTATATTTCAACGATTTGATTCAACTTTATACGATTCGCTTCGATTCAGATGAAATTTTGTAGATTCGATTCGAATCGAATTCGAAAAAAAAAATAGTGATGAACGTGAAAGCGAAAGTTTTACCGTTTTGCTCTGTTGTTCTCCATTATCGGCTTTGTGCTTGCTGCGTTGATTCAGCTGCCTGAGTTCATGGATATACTCGAAATTGGGCGTCAACTTGCCGTTGGACGCGATAATGGCGCCGTGTACGGCGGGGCTGAAGTTGTGCTCGTCCAGCGGCTTTTTCGCGTCCGACTGTATGATGTCTAAAGCGTAAGGATACAAAAGGTTGCCGAAGAAATCCGTCGATTCTTTCGGCAGTTGCGTAGGCATATTGTCGATCGAGCAAACCAGCACGCCGGGGCCCTTGAAGGATTTCGTGTCCTTGTTCCGGTCAGCATCGTACAGACAAAATGGCGTGTCGATCGTCGTGCACTCGTTCATAAACCTTGCGTAAAGAATTAATAATTGTATAATAATAATCATTTCATTGCCGTTAAAAAATTAGATAAATTAAATAGCACAATCTATTTCATAATTACTTAACTTCCCAGACAGCACCTTGTCCAAAATCGGTACATAAGACGTCTTAAAGATGTCTTTAAGGCATCTTATGTTCCGATTTTAGACATTCGTGCTGTCTAATTTGAAAAATTGTACGTTTATAAGAAAATACAGTATAATGCCAACAGTTCGTGCTTTGATCATTAAGTTATCATCACATAATTATAAATTATTATCATATTATTAGTTATAAATTATAGTATGATAAATATATAATTATAAATTAATAATGATATAGACAAATTATTGTATGATCATAATTATATTTGTAACTGATAGCATTGATGCAGAATTTTACAGCCTTCAGAGACTTTTACGCTTTCCCGAATCCCTAACAAACGCGAGTACACGTACTCGATGCTGCCGCCCGGATCAGCGGATATGTCGCAGATACCGAGCATCCGGTGCGGCAGGGCGGGGGCGCCGACGCTTATCGGCAGCCACGGGGTGTTAGCGGGTCTGAGGAGATACTTTGCGTCCGGTATCGTCAACACCTTCGGCGAATCCACCGCCCAGTATATGCAGTTGATGATGACCGAGGCGTACGGCGCTATCTTTTTGCTGAAAGTGGAGATGTACAGCTCCGGATGCTGGTCATACTCCTCCGGATCGAAACCGCCGCCCTCCTTCCTCTCCAGGTGATGCCTGCGCCGCACCTCGCAGCCGTAAATCTTCGTAGTATCTGGAACGATTTGAAGAAGATATAAATATACCGTATACTCTCTGATAACAGATACCGCTGTTATAAATATTTTTGTTTACTCTAGATGACGATAGATTCCACGATTCTTGTACAAAGAGTTTTATCATGGAAAAAAACGAAAAAGATATAATGCAGTGATGCAAGAGTGACGAAGAGATAAGATGCTTTTCTATCGCGAAGCTATTAAGATCTTAATCGCAATTATTATTTAATGATTACATATAATAAATATGATACTGATATAATTATACACAATAAGTATGATACTGATTACAATGTAAATTAAACTGCGAATAAAAGATGCACTTGCTGTAATATTCTGTAATTTAAAGAAAAAGAAACATAAGTTTTAGAACCAGCTCAGATGACGATTACGATGTTTGTGAGGAGGAGACTCGACGACTTAAAAGCGATAAGGCGTTTCGCGCGTGTTGCGAAACGCGGGCGACGACATCGCGAATTGCAACATACCGCCGTGCTCAGCAACTTTCCGCAACATTTCGGGCGGCACGTATTCGTGAGGCAACTCTTGGAAGACCTCCTGGCCACCTTGGCTAACGTTACCGCTGCCCGTGAAGACGAAGGTCAACGGGCCGATTGATTTCGGCATGGCACCCAGCGCGATTTCGTATCCCGCACCGCGGATCGCTTGGCGTGCCATAGCTGAATCCCTATAATTATGCGCCGGTCCGATGTGCTAACGAAACGATTGATTTATTATTAATTTATAAATTATTCAATATTACATTGAATTGACAGATGTTTATGTTAAATTGTTTGGGATAACTTTCATCTCAATTAAAATATACATATATGATAATAATGCGATTAATTGGTCTTATATAATTGTAGAAGTCACAATAGTAACAGCTGAACTTATATGATCTCTTATATCCGGATCTTGATAATTTTGCTTATCATATGAACCTAGTTTATTTTTATGAAGGAGAAGCGCAGGAATAGAATAAACAAAATTTTATCAATTAGATAATACCTTTTAATGTTCTCTTAATGATCACTTAATGTCATGTGAGATAATATTTATTTAAATTTTTATGAAATTTTATAAAGATAACAGAAACGGGTAATTCTAAATTTTTATACACAGCCTATAGTTTAAAATGTAAAGAAAATAAAATTAATTATTCATTTATTAATTTAATATAAATAAAAAATTGTTTCTATCAGAAAATAACGTATACAATTTTACGTTCTTTTTTTAAATCGTTATATTCTAATTGAGATTAAAGTTATCCCGAACAACATGAACGTCTATCAATTCAATGTAATATTTAATAATTATAATAAATTAATAATTAATTAATTAAATGAATCCAATAGAACATTTCAACATTTAAATCAATTCAATGGTAATTCCAGGATCAATGGAGCATTTATAATCGTTTTTTAGAATATATAAGCGTACCATGAACGGAGTATGGTGACCCAAGGCTAGCAGCCTCAGGCCCAAACCGTGAAGTATGTTCACCATACCAGCGACTCCGGCGTATTTGCCGAAAGCCACCACTCTCTGGCCATTTGCGTCCGTGAGCTTCTCGTAGTCCAGGAGACGTATGTTCTTCTCCAATATCGCGTCCAGGAGAGGCATATTACTCTCCTGGGCCTTGATGGTGTGCGAGAACAAGCAGTACGTCTTATTGGGTATCAGTTGGTCCACAGGCACCTGCTTGACGCCGAAGATGACGGAGGCTGAGCTGATGTCCTCCTGCAGCAGGGCGCCTGCCGCCTGGTAGGCTTGGGCGGGATACGCCCTTCGATTGCTGGGCTGCACAATCACCTTCACGCCCGATCTGACGAGGCGGCGAACGTTCGCCGGGGCTAACGGTGCCCTCCTCTCCCATACTGATTGATCCTCCCGTCTTATAGCTATTACTTTGCCCTTAAGATTCTAAAAAGATTCGATGCAAGGGAACGCACAGCTAATTAGTATGCTTTACGCATCTGTGCGATGGTTCGTTAAAAAAAAAAACTTGCTTCTTTTGTTATTGATTTTTTAAGAGGAATTCCACCGGACCACCGGACGTTCAACACGAGGAGTAGTGGAAGAAAAGAGTGGAGGAGCTTTTTAAATTCAAAGCCTAACTTCGGAAAATTAAATTTTTGGATGTATATAATGAATTTCTATCAATTTTTTTCTCCCGTGTCCACTTGATTTTTCGCCGAAGAATCGGCGATGTCCGGCGCGATTGATTAAACAGATCGTCATCGAAATTATGCCACGTTGGAACACTACTCCGAACGTATCTGGATGCTTACACTTATATATCTGGCGTTATGGGTGACAACACGAGTCGCAGCGGTCAGCAGATGACGTGATTCACGTCCAGCCTTGATCAACCCTAACATCCGCATCACACCTTGGTCGATGCTGGATTTAGCGGCAGTGTAAAGGTCGTCGTTGTCGGGAGGAGGTCCGAGAGGAATTCACCAGTTGAAACCGATTCGCAGCGATCGCGTCGACTGGAATAACGCGAATCTCGCTTGTGTGTTCGAACTTTTTTGAATCGAGTCGACAATATATTACTGTATGTATTACACTATACTATACGTATGTGCTCGTACTGTTTGGGTCAATAAAAATGTCAGAAAGTATTACAAAATCGTCGATAAACTCGGAGCCACGCTCTTATCGGCATCGTATGACCCTCTGACCACCGTACTGGTTGTACCATCAAAAGGAGCGTACGATGCACCCCGGAAAAATCTGTTTTTCTTCTCGCGCGCGTTTATCGCTACCGGCCTGATAATGACGACACGCGCGCACCAAGAATAAATTGACGCTATAGTGTTCCCAATAGTTTGCCTTAATCACAGTATTTGAAGAGATAATGGAGCTGAATTAAAAAGAATCTGGTGCAGTTTTATAAAATTTTAATGTAGAGGTATCTCTCCATAGAGTTATTACAGAGAACGGCATTGTGTGCAACTGAACAAACGCTGTACATGTGTAATCTCGTAACAATCGTAAACTCAATGCCTCATATGCGCACTGAGCGCATATCAGTTAGATTGCGCTTTGATTGATAAATACATTTTGTTCTTGATTGTCTGTTTGGTAGGATTTATCTTTTTCAGTATTTGAGTCATAATGTTGACAAGTTGCTCGGATGTGAGACCGGTCTTCTTGGATTTGAATTTCTGCAGCAACTCGGTCGTTGTCATCGGTTTGCGCATTAAATACCGCCTCACTGCATCCTCCGTAATTCCCGATTCGCTGAAAGATATAAAATATAATTTTATATATATATATATAATCATCGTAATAAATATTATAATTGTTATTGCACGTTTATATCGTCTAATGCAAAGACGGAAACATACTTTGCTCCCGGTATATACGACGTTACTGGGACTAGATTGAAGTTATCGAGTTTTAATTTTTTCGCTTGCGACAAATCTGGAGATCCAGATTGCTTTCTCTTAAGAGAATCCGAGACACCGGACGCTGCAGGTGTTGGCGTTGAGCACCTCGAGCTATGTGCACTGTTGGGTTTCTTGTTATCTTTCTCCTTTAGCGCTGTATCCGAATCCGATTCCGAGTCGCTGGAGAAATCGCTAGAGGAATCCTTTCCTGATGCTGATTTCTTCTGATCCTTTTTCTTGGTTTTCTTCTTCTTTTTTTTATCTTTCCTCTTGTCCATTTCTTTACCAAGCTTGTCTTTATCCTGTAACAAAGTACATTAGAAATGTAGGACAAAGTAGTTAGCAAACATACAACAATGATAATAATGATAAATGCGATGGAATAATTTATATCGTTTAAAGAATACAGAGAAGAGCCAACGTGTGTATTGTGTGCGTGTTCATCAATAAATGTCATAACAATATATTGCATTACTTTATCATCCTTTTCCTTTCCTTCGTCATCTTCATCCTTATCTTCTTCGCCGTCCTTCTTATCTGTTTGTTCCTCATCGTCTTCGTCTTCGTCAGACGCGAGCAATTTTCTCAATGCATCCTCTTCTGCGACAGACTTCTGCTGGTCATCCGATTCAGAATCAGAGGAATCGGAAATATAATCACATTCCCTTCCTTCCTCATCGCCATCATCGCTCTCCTCGAACGCTTCATCGTCTGAGACATTTTTCTTCTTCTTTTTCTTTTGCAGTTCAGCTGAGATATTTAATTAAACCATATATTGTATCTGTCTATATAATACATGATTAATACATACTTTTATTATATAAAATTAAATATCTATAATTACAGATAATCTTGTTTATTACCTTTATCTTTCTTTTTCTTTTTTTCATCATCATCTTCAGATCCTTTCTTATTCTCATCTTCGTCGCTGCTTGACTCATCATCGCTGTCCATCCATTCGTCCATCTCTGATATTTTCAGTTCCTTCTCTTTCTTACCTGGTCTCTTGCCTTTACCACCTTCCACCAATTCCTCCTCGTCTCCACCATCCTCATCATTCCTCAATCTCTTGCGTAACATTAGCGAGAAATAATTCATTACCTTGTTCCTACGACTGAATTCCTGCTCTGCCTCCTCAGCGCTGAGAGCCTTGTACCTCTGGATCGGCTGAAAATTATACCTACAAATAAAAGTTTGACTTTTGAGTATTCATCGATGAACAATCAACAATATAAAATGCCTACCATTCGTGTAAAGGAAAGGCCTCTATGGCACCATCGGCAGCATGTGTAAAGACGTAATATGCAGCATTTTCACTGACTCCCCCCTCCCGGATGCCTTTGAACTTTTTTCCAGTTTTTCCACCAGATTTCAAAATCCACGGCTGATCCTCTGGTTTATACTTCCTACTGGTAATGCCATATTTCTTTCTCCTGGCTTCCTCCCTGGCATCACGTCCAAATTCAGACCCAGCACCAAACTTTGGCATTTCTTCTTCCATACCCTTGTACTCTTTCATATTGTTCTCCCGTTCCATTTTCACCTGGGTCCACTTTGAAAAATCTACACTCAAAGTTCCATTGAATCTCATGACATTGTGCTTCTTCTTGCTATTTCTAAAAGAATCCGTAAATTGACTTCAATGAAATACGTGTTACGAAGTGATGTACTTAAATGAAGAAGATACACACTGACTACGTTTACACGGCGGCTTATAAGCCGAAGTTATAACTGCCGTATACTATCCGATCCAAAACTTTTCTTATTTTTATCAATATGATCACTTAAATATGAGCCTCTTTCATACTCTAAACATTTAAATTAATCTCTTTTGATATATACATACTAGAAAGTGTAGTTTAAGTATCAAAACAAGTTCTTATTTAAATGATCATTATATTCATTATGATCAAAAGAATAAACGTTTTGGGTCGGATAGTATACGGCAGTTATAACTTCGGCTTATAAGCCGCCGTGTAAACGTAGTCAGTATTAAACAACACTAACTTTGGTACTCGAATACTGAATTCCTGTACAGATGGTGCAACTGAAGGCTGAAAAGGAAAATATACAGTACATAATATATGTATAATTGCTGTAAAAACAACATAATTCTTCCTCTAATGGCGTTTTCGATTTTCGTACATATTATGTATGTATTCCTATGTCCATGAGCTAACCCGAGTCGGGTTCGTCACAAATCGAAAACGCTATAAGATAATAATATGAATTGTCCTTCTGAACATAATTAGTAACATAACTTGCTCCACTATTGCAGCCATCGACAGTCGTCGATGATTGCAGCTATAATCTATTGAACTTACCTTTGAAACTGTATTTGAATTCATATCGTAACTTAATAAAAGTAACTTTCGCGTGATTTATAACACTGCTTTTAATGATTTAAAGAAATGTGCTTCTAAGTTGTGACACAACATACATAATTCAACGAGATCCAGAGGCGTTAACAGGCGAACAGTCCTTAAACTCAACCACAGGGCTGCGTTCCAAAACATTACCCGAGTGCCCTCGAGTATCATTTTATCCTTGTTGTTCACTGAATGTTAAACAAGGATAAAATGATACTCGGAGGCACTCGGGTAATGTTTTGGAACGCAGCCCTGGTGATACAGATGATATAATAAAATAGATAACCTCCTGTACTTTGCTTTGAAATAATTGTTTTAAGCGCTACCTGGGCGAATATACATGAGTGAACTATATTCAATATGGCCGACTTCTATACATATGGCGTTTTCGATTTGCTACTCGACCCTAGGAACCCTCTAGTCAGGGATGAGCAAACACGCCGGATACGCCGCCATTCGAGGTTCAAAACCAATCGCCGCATGATGTTTCAAACTGTGTTCGCAGCAATAAGTACTTTGAAAACAATAACTACAAATAAAGAATAAAGGAATTCAATGAGAACAAAACATATATTTGTTTTAAGGGGATCCTGGGCCTAAATTCTGTACACGATACCGACAACCATCAGTGTCGTTGCGCAGGTTTTTCATATTGTATAAAAGCTGCGCAACGACACCGATAGTTGTCGGTATCGTGTACAGAATTTGGCCCCTGCAGTCGTATGATTTACCGACAGAGATGTGATTTTCGCACAGCTACCAGTTTTTTTTGGATTTATATGTAGAATTAAAAATCCTTTTCCAATTAAAGTATAAACGCAAACGGATACGGCTATGTTCGTGTTTTTGTTAAAAAAGAAAAAAAATTTTTGATATAATAAATCTTTGGGAGTTATTTAGGGTCAAAAATGGACTTTTTTCAACTTTGACCTTAAATAACTGCCGAACGGGTCAACGTATCGACCTCTGGTTAGCGCCAAAATTTTTCTTATTTTATGCCCTTTCAAACGATATACTACAATATAGGGGGTTCCATGTAAGAAATTAAAGGTGACGATGTGAACTTCAAACGACCATTCAAGGTCAAATCATTGCCACCATCTTATGTCCCCCTCGAAACCATACAACTTTTATCTGAGTCGTTTTCCTTCAAACGTTGATCCTGAAAAGTTATGAGGGTGGAACATTTAAAATAGAATACCCTGTATAATTGATTAATATATTATTTGAAATTTATTGCGCACCAAGAACCGCACGTGGCTCGTTGCCTCTTTCACCTCCCCCCTTCTTATGATTTATTCAAGACAGCCTTATTATCACTAATATTATATGTATATTTTTATATTGTTTTTATATAAAAAATTTTTTACCGGGTGTATATGTAAGTTAACTAATAATGCGTACGGATTAGAAAAAAAGGTTTGGAGCATATTTTTGAAAAATATTTTGGTTACGAGTAAATTACTTAAAAGACTAAATTTATTAATTTCTCTCTAAAGTGGCACATAAAAAAAATAAGAAATATTTATGTAAAATGCAGATACTTATAGCAATGCATATAAAACTATTCCAATTTGATAATAATTTGTAAAGTATATATAATTCATGTGGATTATGTATACTTTATATACCTGCAATAAGATATATCGATAAACACATGTGGATATCTTTCCCGTAATTGATCACTCATCAAGTAAGGGCTAATATCGCAGTATTCGAGATACAACTCTTGCAATTTAGGACATTGCTCGAAAATAACCGAACATGTATAATCAAGTGTCAGAGCATTTCTTACGTCCAAAAAGTGTAACTTTTTTAAGTTTTTGCACTGCGTTAATGATCTCATCAAATCACGATTGGTGAGAACAGTACCACCAGCCAAATGGATTTCTTCCAAGCGTTGACATGAGGAAGCAAATAATCTACTCAAGCTATCACTAACATCTGCGTTTTCGTAATCGTGGAATCTATAACAAAAATATATAATTATTATAGTACTTTAATCGCAAATAGAAAATCAATGTAACGTTTTCAAGATGCTTGTGCAAATTTCAATTCGATAACATATAGGTACCTAATATAGCACATAATATATATACTTACATAAGGTTCACTTTTCGTAAATTCTTACAGTCAGCAAGGGCATTAATACCCTGCGATGTAATAGGACTTGATGAAAATAAAGTTATTATTTCCAAGTCTCGACACGATTTTTTCAACTCTATTGCAACTGCTTCTAAGTCTATAATATATATACAATCCAAATTTAACTCACAAATCCCTTTATTTTTTTGTAGTATTTTGCAAAGAGGTTGAGGTCTTATGCCTGTTCCACTAAGATTTAAATGTTCCAGATTCTCTAGATTTTCAAGATATAAAAATCCTTTGTCCCCTATCCATCGACAATAGCTTAGATCCAAATCTAGAAAAAATATGTATTTGCCATATGCAACTTATCTGTAATCTTGACACACACACACACATACCTTTCAAATTTTTGCATGTCTTTGAAATTTTGAGTACGACATTATTGTTAACTTTGCATTTACTTAATCGTAAGTGCGTTAAATCCTTGCCACAATTCTCAAGAAATTCTTCGAAATTAGAATCACAAAAGTCGCTATATGTAAGATCTAATTGTTGTAAATATTTACATCTAAATGTAAAGTAACAAAATATATTATTAATATACGTTGGAGAGTAGATATTTCGCACGATCAAACGTGTATAGAGTAGAGGGTCCCGTATTAAATTATAGAAGCGCTTATTTATTTGGTTCATGCGGCATAACGTCTTCAAATCTAAGTTCTTTAATATTTTTAGAATTATTTCATCCTGCAAAGATAAAACGTGAAACTTTAAAACACGAGATAACATTGCAATAAATATTATTATGAGCAATAGACTTCTTAGAATACTTTACAGGAAACGCAGATAAGCTGCAACGTGATAACTCTCCGGTTTTATCCGAAGAGAGTTTCATACGCTTTGCAGGATTCGGACAACCTAATAGTTTCTGATTATGTTTTGGAGAGTTTCTGGATTTATCCAATGAGAGTTTCATATGCTTCGCATAACTCGGATTTCTAATAAATTTTAATAATTTTTGACAAATAGATAATATTTCCCACACATAATCAGGGATTACCTCCCGAGATGCTTCTTTGTGCTCGAAATTACTCATATAAAAACTCTTTCCTGTATTGCTGCAAATAACGTCGGATCAAATTTATTTTCATTATTAAGAGATATTAAATATTATCTACTTAATGTCGCCAATTGTAATACCTTTTACAAATAATACAATACTCAGAAAAATTATTTTGAAGATGGTCTACTATATCCAAATGTGCATTTTTGTAATCAGCTGTTAAATTATGAACATCCTCTTGATGAAGATACATGCAGTTAATTCCTCTTAACAAATCAGTTAAACTTTCTTTAGGATTTCTCGGAAGAATCAGTCTTGATGTACCGATAAACATAACAGCATCTATATTTGTGCGATAGTCGAATACGCTTTGCTTAACTTTTAATCGGAGCACTTTGGTTTTGAAGTTACACGACTTTAAAGGTGGAGAAAATAGTCTTGATGTCGGGGGCACAATCTGAGGCGATCCCTCCCACAATAAAAACCACTTGGAATAATTATCAGGAACTTTAGCCCAAATTTCAATTATGTTCCCAGGATTATATATTTCGTATATAGAAACTCTTATTGGATATACAGCTTCGTGAAACTGGATATCTTTAAAATATAAAATTTAATTATAATTTCTTCTCAACAAAAGAATATGTTTTTTAACAATATCTCATTTATAAATTCAAATATTACATACCAATAAATTTATTAATCTCTTTGAACCTACTAATATCCTGCGTTAAATAACGCCGTTCACATTCATGTTGTGTATCGTTTTGCCATGGAGATATTGAGATATCGAAACCATAAGTTTTCTGTACAAAGAAATCAGTAATGGCGTTTTCGATTTGCTACTCGACCCGACTCGGGTCGCATCAATGGACGTGGAATACATACATAGATATGTATGGATTCCACGTCAATGATGCTAGAGTCCTGTATACATGATGCGACCCGAGTCGGTTTGAGTCGTAAATCGAAAACGCCATAAGTGTCAAATATCATAATATCTTGTTGCATAAAATTAGATTGCAATTATTTTCTACAGGGCAATAACTAAATAATACCAGGAGATATACGAACCATAACAAAAGTTTTTGGAAAATCTCCATAGTTTGGAAATTTGGTAGGTGCCCCAGATATGTAATGGTTGGTACGATATGCGAAAAGAGTAGTTGGACCACCCTCAAACGTAGGGTAACAATACTGCACAAATTGATAAATGAAATCAACACGATTTGCATCTTCTCCTACAGAGGTTTTGCTGACATAGGGATATTGCCTAGCACTCTCGCAATATGACGTAATAAAATGGGATGTCATATTCTCTCTCTCTCTCTCTCTCTCTCTCTCTCTCTCTCTCTCTCTCTCTCTCTCTCTCTCTGAAAGAAGATAAAAGATATGGAAAATATTAATCTTGGAGCTTTTTTTAAGGTGGTTCATGCATTTAGGTCATATGTAGTTAGCCCGGAAAATGTGATATGAAATGAAAGGTTAACGTTCCTAGAGTGTGTCTGTAAAATTTCGGATTTTTTAACCGATTGGTTCCGGAGATATATGTCCGTAAACTTTGCCAATTTAACGCGGTGGGGGTAGACCCTATGCGAAAAACGAGGCAAAAGCGCTTATGCTGCAAAAATTGCAATACTTCAAATGTACTTGAACGAACCAAAAACTGACGAAACGACGCAATAAACATTTTGTAAGATACTGGACGAAAGCCCGAGTTCATTGACCGAACCATGTAATAATAAAACGTAATTTTCGATTGACTAAATCGACAACACGGAATTGATGGCTGGACTCGAGCGGCACTAGCGGCAGCTTCACAATGTCGCACGTGTCAGCTGATGCGTAAGGCGCATACTTATCTCAAAACTTTCAACGTTTACCACGTTTGTGCACGTTTGTCTCGAAACTTCCCTTACGTCGAGGCTGCTTGCTCATATTTGACAATTGTACGTAAAGGTTATATAGATCGCGGCGACGAAGACTGCTTACCACGCGTGCTGATGACTGGTCGTGTATACCGACCGTGCTCAAAACTCTAGTAAAAGAAGTGACTTTTGTCTCAATATTTTAATTACGTAGAGGTCGTATAACATTAAAGATGACATAAATAATAAATCTAATTATATGCTGATTTTTACGGACAAAAATCACACTTATTTATCACTAATAAAAATAGTTGCCTATTTGACTTACAAGTACTGCATGAACCACCTTAACATATACTAAAATACTGCATTATAATATCATATACTCGTATATCTATTATAATTATACTGTAAAAATTATAGGTATAATCTAAATTTATCTTTCTTGCTTTTATATTGTCAGTACTGACACTCAGAAATAGCACTTTTGTCCGTTTATTAAAATACAATATACAGGGTGTATCAGAAATACTTGTACAAACTTTAAGGGTGAGTTCTCCACACATAAACAAGAAAAAAATGTCATATAAACATATAATGTCCGGAAATGCTTGGTTTATGAGTTATACCCAAAAAAACTTGTTTACACTCGTGGTTATACCTTGCTTTGTACGTTCAACTTTTACTACAATTTAGTTACATGTGAATGCCTAATCATGGCAGGATATTCATTTCATGAGCAGGCAGACATGATTTTCATGTACGGTTGCGCTAATAGTAGTGGACGCAGGGCGATAATTCCATGATCCGACGTGTCCATGCGTGCATTGCGTGACCATCGTCCACGTATGTTAGGTCATGGTCAAATAGGTTGTCCGGTTAAGTTTCGGAACGCATCCCATTTGAGTAATAATGCACACGGCTTACGCAGTGATTCATTATAAGAGCAAACAAACAAGATGTCAAATATATTTAAATTTTAAAAGAATTGGTAATTGCTGACATGGTAGCTGGATATTGTAGGTATATAAATAGGACATGCGTCAACCGGACAACCTTTTCGACCACGATTGTACATACCTATTTTTAGGAATGCGATAACGATAAGGAACCCTAGACTATTCTATCTTTAAGTAACTATGATAACTTTCGAAAACTAATTTCTCAACGTATTTTTCTTCGATTAGCGATGAATGATTCCGGGGCCGAAAACACTAATTATTCTGAATCATTCCGAGGCCGTAAACACTTACTCTGGAAAATTCTAGAAAACCGATAAAACCCGCTTTTTGGGCCCTATGAAAGGAAAGCCCTCGGACTGCATATTTAGCTCTCTGCAGTTCCTCGAACGCTCAAGACCTCATCGTATTGTATCTTTAAACGTAGAGTAAAACCAAGCACTGTGTACCTAATGTAAAGGTGATTGAATAAATCATTTTTTTTTATTGTAAGTAATTTCGCGATTCTTACAATTCAAGCAAGTGGAGAACATTTTAAGCATTTGTTGTGAATTGTGAGTGGATAACCGTATAACACGATTTTTGTGTCAACTTAATGACTATGTTAGTCATATTTCTTGTGCTTAAAAATGACGGAAAATTATTGGATTTTTGCAACAAGATTGCTTTTGTGACCAGGACATCGTATTTTTGAAATTTTAATATTTTTCCAGGATTGGAGATAAATTTGACTCTGGGTGTACTTTGATTAACAGGTAAAAATATTTTTGGCCTTGTGGGGTTGCCTAGACCTCCCCTGAACTGAGAAATGTGTGGTAGGTGTGTCGAATAGAAAAAAAAACATTTTTTATAAACAATTAAATCAAAAAACGTTAATTTTTTGAAAAATTTGGCCATAAAAAATATATTTTTTCTATTTACCACACCTATTACACATTTTTCAGTTCAAGAGAGATCTAGACTATCCCCCCAAAGCCAAAAATATTTTTACCTGTTAATCAAAGCATACCCAGAGTCAAATTTATCTCCAATCCTGGAAAAATATTGAAATTTTAAAAATACGATGTCCTGGTCACAAAAACAATCTTCTTGCAAAAATCCAATAATTTTCCGTCATCTTTAGGCACAAGAAATACGACTAACATAGCCATTAAGTTGACACAAAAAAAAAGTCAAAATTTGTTGCTTAGTGTAATTGAGCTGAAGATGTATTAGACTGGTCATGTGATTGTAGATGTATTCTGTCCATTCTTGTCATTGAATGTAATCTTTTGATTATAACTCATAAACCAAGTTTTCCGGACATATGTTTATATGACCTTTTTTATGTGTGGTGAACTCACCCTTAAAGTTTGTACAAGTATTTCTTATACACCCTGTATAAACGCTATTAATTGTTAGCCGAACGATAACACAGGCCGAAATTTGCGCGTCAAGTGTAATCAAAATTAATCTTAAGAAGTAACTGAATTTAACACACAATTTGCAATAATTTTATAAAATTAGTAGGTAATGTATGAATTTCGTATATTTTCATCTTTATTTAGAAAGTAGTAAAGATAATTTTGAATTATATATTGATATTGATTTAAGTAATCTTAATGGATCATAAAAATAATAGATCTATTTATTTTATTATAATATAAAAATATAAATAATTTAATGCTAGTAATAATTTTTATAAATTCTATAAATTAAACAGGATTTGTTACATAAAAAATATGGAGGGTGTCTTAAGACTTAATTAAATCTGTTGTGACATTCGTTAATGCCAGATTTCTGAGATTAATTTGAAATGAGAAATTTAGATAAATACGCCGAGACTCTTATAATTATATTATATGAAGTGTTTAGAATTGACCGATCAAATTATTCCTAATTCACGCACTTAAAAATTTGCAAAAATAATTGGTGAGGGTAGGATAAATTAAAAAATTTGACATTTTCAAAAAATGTAAATATGCATTGTAAAGAGAACAAAATACCATGAAACTTTTGTATAAAACATTTTTTCATATATCTTATATTTTCGAAGATATTTATTATATAAAAAAATTAAAAATCGGTGAGGGACACTTCTAACCGTTTTTTTGTAAATTGAACAAAGAAATACAGTGAATAAAGGAGAGAGAAATTATTGAAAATTTAACGGAAGCTGAATAAAAAATTAATCGGAAAAACTAATCAATTTTGATATTCACTGTTTATCAGCAAAGTAGGTGGTGTAAGAAAATTGGCGAGAGACCACGTTAGAACAGCGCACCACAGCTAGCGGCGTTGCTGAGCCGCGAACAGAGGAAGGGTTAAAGGCCATCACACACAAAATGCATAACGTCGCATAAGCATAGCATAAGACCGCTGGACCAATGAGCATCTTATGTAAATTAATATGGCGACTTTATGCTGGATGCTCATTGGTCCAGCGGTCTTATGCTATGCTTATGCGACGTTATGCATTTTGTGTGTGATGGCCTTAAGAGAGTCCGATGGAATTAAGCGTGGCGTGGGTGAACGCGTCCTTACGGCCATACGTCTGTTGCGTAACCGTGTAGCCATTCTGTTCGGACAACTGCAGGCGTCTCGACGAGTCACTCGATAATTAATAAAACATTTTAGTATAAAGAAGCTCAGCATTGTCGCGTTATTTCTTGCATAAGTATTTCGATGTAACGTATCTCAGTATTTGTACGTCATTTCTTGTGGACTTTTTTCGTATAAAATAAAAAATCAAGAAAGAGAAAATGCGGGAACACGTGGGGTTGATGAGCATTTACAGACTTCTATATATGTACTAGACTGCGAGGTTCTTTTTAATAAAATAAAATAAAAAGAATAAAATACCATAAAACTTTTGTATAAAACATTTTTTCATATATCTTATATTTTCGAAGATATTTGTTAAATATGAAAAAATTAAAAATCGGTGAGGGACACTTCTAACCATTCTTTTGTAAGTTAAAGCAAGAAATACAGTGAATAAAAGGAAATTACTGAAAATTTGACGGAAGCTGAATAAAAAATTAATCGGAAAAACTAATCAATTTTGATACTCACTGTTTATCAGCAAAGTAAGTTTTTTTTCGTATAAAATAAAAACTCAAGGAAGAGAGAAAATGCGGAAACACGTGGCTGATGAGTACTATAGACTTCTATACAGCATACTAGACTACGAGATTTGTTGTCATTGGTCGTATATTGTATAGCGCAGACGCGAGCACAGACGCCTGCATACCTATATAACGCCTGCATATAAGGCATAAGGGAATGAACCAATCAGAGTCCTAATTCACTTCCATCGTGGAGATAAGTAAATTCCTTATGCGTTATTCATTATGCGTGTAGAAGTCTGTGTTCCCCCTTAACCCCCAAAAGTATGACTAAAAGTTCCTATGTTGCACATGCGGATGCGGCGCGCCAAATAAGCTTACGAAGAATATATGTATATGTATGTATGTATAAAAAACTAACATATTTAAAATATTCAGTAATCAGGCGTGAAAAAACTCGTAGTAGGATAATATTTTTTAAAAGGGATATACATTTAAAGCCATATATTTAAATCAGAGGCGTCGCGTTCTCTTTAACAATTTTTTTCTATAAATATGCATAAAAGGTCAAACCTCACCGATGACCTTGACCTTGACATATGTCGTCAAGGTCATCACCCTGAGTGACCTTTAAAAGGTTTTAGCCGGTGGTTGTTTTTCGTTAAAAAGTTATTAATAAAAAAAGTTTTGGTAATTATGAACTTTAGGGGACACCCCTCCAGTGATTTTGACCTTGACATATGTTGTCAAGGTCACCCTCCTGAGTGACCTTCAGAAGGTTTTAGTTGGCGGTCATTGCTTATTAAAAAGTTATAAACAAAAAAATTTGAAAAATATATAGCAATTATTTTGAGTGTCATAAGATATATATATATTATATATATATATGACAGACTAATATACCAAAAGTACATGTGTCGACAGAGGAGCGTGTTCCACAGGGGTCGGGGTGGGTGGACCTCGCTTTACAACTTACAAGTATGTGCTTTGTATGTGCTTCAAAAGCGCATACTTATAAAGCGCGCCACTAACCTATAGGTTCCTTTGTTCATACATGTGCGATTTTCACATACATATTAGTCCGTATGCCTTTCAATATACTCAAAATAACTATATATTTTTAAAATTTTTTTGTTTATAACTTTTTAATAAACAATGACCGCCACTGAAACCTCCTGAAGGTCACTCAGGAGGGTGACCTTGACAACATATGTCAAGGTCAAGGTCATCGATGAGGTTTGACCTTTTATGCATATTTACCATTTTTCCTCTAATACTTTACAATCTTAACATTGGTTATTAATTAATTAAAGAAATTATGGGATTTATAATTATACAAATACAATATTTTTCAGATGTTCCGTTTTGATTCTTACGCCCTTATAACTTCAACACTTGCATTATAACGATATTATAGAAAGTATCGCTATATCGGCAGGGTTGGCAAAAAACATGTTTTTTTTAAGCAAAAAAACATTGTATTTTTTTGTTTAAAACAATTTTTGATGTTTTATTTGTGTTTTAAACTAAAGTAACAAAAAAACATGTTTTAAACAAGCAAAAAACACCTAATAGTTTTGATCTGCGTGATTATTAAAATTTTTCGCTAGTATAAAAATGATAAGATAAGTATTATTTTAGCAGAATATTTATTTTTGGATATTAGATAACAATCAATACAATAAAGACTACTTACAAGGGGAGAACCAGAATTGAGAACGCCATTTTTGGATGAACCTTATATTTCGCTCATAAAGCTCCCTCTTAAGCCTTGTGTCCACGATGCTAGAACTGCGTTCGAGTTTCGGTTTAAGCCAATGAAACTGCTACTTTTCTGTAAGAGCTGCAAGTTGATTGGCTTAAACCAAAACTCGGAGGCAGTTCTAGCATCGTGGACACAAGTCTTTATGAGGAAGCCAAATTAATAAATATCTACTAATAATTATACATCAGAGAAAAAACAAGCTTCCTCATGGAGGAAGCTTTATGAGCAAAATAAAATGTTGATTAAGTAATGTGCAAGTTTCTAATTTGTATACTTAAAAACTATGAGAAAGCAATGTGCAGTTTCTATTTGCTCACTTAAAAATTATGAGAAAGCAATATACAAGTTTCTACTTGCACACTGAAAAACTATGAGAAAGCAATGTGCAAGTTTCAACTTGCTCACTTAAAAACTATGACAAAGCAATGTACAAGTTTCTACTTGCACACTTTTTAGTTAAAGGATTGACGTTATTTTATTTAATATTTGCAATGGGTGCTAAAATGCAATGTGTGTTACGGTTTATTTTTTTATAGTTTGTAGTTTTTAGATGAAGAAAAAGAATTGAGGTTTTTTATTTTTATTTTATTTATAATTTATGTTGAGAGTTAAGCATAAGGTTACTTAATAAGAATTGGAAAGAAACCAAAGTATTAAATTTAAATATATTAACTAGAATTACTGACCTGCTATGAGTTATATACTATTAATTTAAAATGCTAAAATGTAAAGTCAGTCAATATCTACTAAATAGTCTTTATTATATTAATTGTTATTTAATATCCAAAAATAAATATTTTGTTAAAATAATAGAATCTTATTTTTATTTTATTATTTATATTTTTATATCTATGTGTTACATAATGTAGATAAAAAACTACGAAAACTTTTTGCAACATACGCATCTATTAGTTTTTGTTTGTTTTCGCTTTTCTTGCAATTTCTTTTCTAAATAATCACGTGTTTTAGTTGCAATGTTTTAAACAGTTTTAAACGGTAGTTTAACCCTTAAATGACACATGGGGTCCTGCGGACCCCAGACCTTTTCAATTATATATTTTTAAATGTTCCCGCCAAAAATGGAGCTCATGGCTCCTTCTGATGATAGTTGAGTGATTGAACTACCCGTTTGTACACTTAGCAGTACTCAGTTTACTCAATAATCTGTGGTTTACTGGCAGCAGCTGTTTAGAGAGGTTCAAAGTAGCGGTGGGGTACTGCAGTACCCCTCCCTTACTGTGGGGTCCTGCGGACCCCACTCCATACGAACGATAATGTGTGACAATTTTTATATTGTTGAAATTGAAATTTTAACAATATAAGCATTTTATTCTCTTTTCTAAGGTTTGAACAACATTGAAAATAATTTTCATAACTAAATATTAAAAAATCAATGAGTAGGAGACATTTTTCATGCTGGGGTCTTTTATACCCCAGTGTGTCATTTACGTGATTTTTTTGAGGTGTGTCATTTAAGGGTTAAAACAAACATGTTTAAAACAGTGTCCACTGTTTTAAACAAGTTTTAATCAAAGAGGCAAACAAATTGTTTAAAACATGCCCTGTTTTACAATGATCAAACTAAAGTTGTTTAGTTATCAGACTCGACAGTATGATGACTATAATTACAACACACTTGAACACACTCTATTATAGTAGGTATATAGTATATAGTTAAAACATAGGTACGCGTTTGTTACTTTTATTCAAAGACTTCCCCGCGATAAAAAATCAGTCTTATTAATGGACACACTGTGTATAATAGTATTTTGTAAGTAACTACACATAGATATTGTTATTTATGTTCCTATATGTTGTAGAAAGTACAACAAAAGTTTTGCTTCTATACCATACTTTGATGTCAGTTTTTAAAATTTTTATTTTACACTATAAATAATGATTTCTTACAATCGTCATTGTAAAGAAAATTGTAAAAAAGTGTTGAAAAATTATATACAGTAAAAATATAATACAGATATTAATTTGAATTCTCATCTTCCACGTCTTCCTCGTCTTCCACATGCTCGTTTTTATGCCAATCGACATGATATTTTTTGATAGTTTCAGAACTAATGCCAGTTAGAGTATGCTTAAAATATCTTGTGGCAAATTTACAAGCTGTCTTAAATATTTTTAACCTTATATTTTACCTTATTTCTGACTCTGTGTAAAATTTGCGTAATATAATTTCAGAAATAAATTCTGATGCATTCTAATATATTTACTAAATTTTGTGTAAATGCGGCCAATAAAATAACAAGTTATGAGACCAAAGGTTCTACTCTATCTATGGCTACCAGCATCGAATGACATTTATTGGTGTTAATAAAAAAATTATTAACGCTATATCATATTAGATTTTTCTAATGATTTGTTCGACTCTTTTAATTATAATCGAAGATAAGGTTTAAACAGCATGTTGTCTTCTCATTTGGAATTTTGGACAGAAACTGAACACAGAAAACTAAACCTGACAACCTCCGAGAAAAATTTTCCTAAATTCCTATTATCAACTAGAAATGAACAATTATAGGTTCGGAAAGAGTGACTGTAAAAAGGACGGGTTTTTCGCCCCTTTTGCGGCCCTCGATTTCGGGATCGATTCATACGCAAATCAACTCCTTATGATAAGATATTAATAAAAAAAAAATTTCAACTTGAGGTGACATTTAGTTTTAGAGATATGAGAGTTCAAAGTTATACTATATACGGGCGTTCCATTTAACTTGATTCTGCCTAATATCTTGGGATATAAGTATCCATATAAGCATTGGAAAGAAATGTTTCAGAAAGGTCCTGAATATTTTCGAAATGGATATATAATTGTACCGATTCCCCCGAAGGAATCAGGTACCTGCCACGTCCATGCCGTTGATTCTGGGTAACGCAGAGAGCAGGAAACACACACCCATCCAGAGGCTCAAAAAAATGATAGAAAGAACAATTTGTACCCTATTGGATTCAACATTTCACATGTTTTAATTATGAGTCCAGATTCATAATTAGTGACCAAACCACTTTACGATACTTGTTAGTATTGGTCTGTATAACATAATTCAGAAACAGCATATTCCGAAATAAGTTAGTTTTTTTAGAACTTTGACCTCTCATATTTTCAAAACTAGATGTCACCTCAAATTGAAACTTTTTTTCTATTAATATCTTATCATAAGGAACTGATTTGCATATGATTCGATCCCGAAATCGAGGGCCGCAAAAGGGGCGATTTTTACAGTCACTCTTTCGGAATCCAAAATTCTTGTCAAGTTATAGGTTAGGTTATCCAAACGCGAAATGTATGATTAAATGCAGAATTTGTTCGGATAACACTGAATGTTTAGATATAGGTATCGATCTAGTTTAAAATTACTTCTTTCAATCTGGTACTCCTAGCTGTCTCTTGGCTTAGCCCACATAAGAAGCATCAGATTTGTTTGCAACTAATTTTGTAGACCACATTGTTGTTTATGAGCAAGGGAGTTCCTATCTTTGTGAGGTTTAATAAACCTGCTAAGCATGTTTAAATAATGGTATCCCATTAAGAATGATTTATCAATTACTGACGTAATACGATTAGTGGCCAAATTGAAAAAAGATAAAGTACAACAAATTTTCTATTGCTATCCATTTTAGTAGTGTTGTCCTTGATCAATATCACAGACTTATTAGAGATTAACATTCTACCTTATATTAATTTGATTAAATATCCAGTCAATAGAATATAGCCGTTATTGAGTGAAATGTTGATAATAATTGACTCTAAATATTTATATAATAAAAGCAAGGAGAGGACAATAAAATTGCTAAAATCCACTAAATTATATAAAGTCTCTTTTATGTATGTATGTACCTACATATTATGTATTTTGATTGAATACTAGTCAATACTGTCAATAAGAAATATTGATATACAGGGTTTTCTAAAAAGGTGGGGCCAAAATTTAGGGAGATATTCCTCACACCTCAACAATGAAAAAATTTTATATGAACATGGGTGCGGAAACGATTTTTTCAGCAGTTATGTTGAAAATATTGTTGACTCTATTACTTACAAGAAACAATTTAGGATTAATCATTATGTAAACAAGTAATTATAACATTAAAGGTAAAATTTTTCTGATTTCTGCCTGGCAGATAAGGTCACAACCTCATTTAGCCGTACTCAGAAAAGAAGCTCTAACTCCTGAAAAAAGCGTTTTCGCACCCATGTTCATATAACATTTTTTCATCTTTTAGGTGTGAGGAATATCTCCCTAAACTTTGGCCCCACCTTTTTAGAAGACCCTGTATTAGAGATCCTATAGTGTAACAGAGATTCGCCAAGAATCACGTGATCGTGAGATTACGCTGATTGGCCAGGGGAAACTGTGCTCATGAAGCTGCTGCCATATTGAATTATACATAGCGACAACGCGAGTGACACATGTGTTTCGTTGTCCTCTTGTAGAGATTAGTACATTTTACTTTGACGTATTGTTATTATTTATGCACTTTTAATTAATAAATTATTTTTATTGCATTATTAAATGCTTTGCATTAATTATTGCACATTTCTTGCACATAATTAGACTCGCTATGCCAAACAATTGTGCTGCAAATCGCTGTACTAACAACAATAATAAAGGTTACTCTGTATTTAATTTTCCATCTGACGAAGATTTACGAAAAAAATGGATAGCAGCTCTTGGAAAGAGCTCCGATTGGCAACCCACATCTCAAAGAATTTGTGAGGTGAGTGATAGAAATTAATTTATTATCAGCTGTAAAAGGAATAGAGCTTTTAATAACTAGTGTTTCTAATTTATATTTGTCCTATTTCTCAGTCCTGTAATATTTTTCTTATATTTCAGGTTCACTTCAATTCAATCGATATACATTTTGTTGCTGGACGGAAGGAATTACGTATTATGCCATACCATGTTACTTCTGTGTATGCCCGTATTGGCAAAGTATTATTAGAGCGGAGTTGCAGAGGTAAAGACTTCTTTGCTGGACTTTCCGAACAATACGCATGGTCTGCAGTTTCAGGTGGCTTCGTGGACTTCTTTAACTTAGTTGATTTTTTCTGTTAGCCTCCTTATCATACGGGCATACACAGAAGTGACATAGTATGGCATTTCTACGTAATTCCTTCCGTCCAGCAACAAAATGTATATTGATTGAATTGAAGTGAACCTAAAATATAAGAAAAATATTACAGGACTAAGAAATAGGACAAATATAAATTAGAAACACTAGTTATTAAAAGCTCTATTCCTTTTACAGCTGATAATAAATTAATTTCTATCACTCACCTCACAAATTCTTTGAGATGTGGGTCGCCAATCGGAGCTCTTTCCAAGAGCTGCTATCCATTTTTTTCGTAAATCTTCGTCAGATGGAAAATTAAATACAGAGTAACCTTTATTATTGTTGTTAGTACAGCGATTTGCAGCACAATTGTTTGGCATAGCGAGTCTAATTCTGTGCAAAAAATGTGTAATAATTAATGCAAAGCATTTAATAATGCAATAAAAATAATTTATTAAGTAAAAGTGCATAAATAATAACAATACGTCAAAGTAAAATGTACTAACCTCTACAAGAGGACAACGAAACACATGTGTCACTCGCGTTGTCGCTATGTATAATTCAATATGGCAGCAGCTTCATGAGCACAGTTTCCCCTGGCCAATCAGCGTAATCTCACGATCACGTGATTCTTGGCGAATCTCTGTTACACTATAGGATCTCTACCCTGTATATTTTATGCTTCTTCGCATATCCTTGAAAAATACAATAGCCATGGTTAATATAAACACAATTTGGTATAAATAAAAGCATAAGAAATTAAATTAAAGCATGAGAAAGAAATAGTCAATTAAAAAAAATAGTATTTAAAAGAGTTTAACTGCATGCAATTAAAACATTAATTAGTAAAGATATACAAATTAAAATTAGAATTAAAAGTTTATGTATGTGGGTATTTGCATTAAAATAGAAAACATAAGATCCAATATTTATTTAACCTTAAAATGTGAACGAGACGCCCTTCGGCGTCCACATTATTTAATTACTAACATCGTAACACGCGCTCCGTCTTGAATCCAAAACTCGCGCTTGCGTCTTGCTTGAATCTTATGTTCTTATTGGAGGAAATGTTACGGAAACAGCCGAATCGAGAATAAGCATGGTCTTAAGTACGACTTTGCCAAGTCGATCTCAAATCAAATAAGTCTTACTTGAGCGACAATTTCTTCACGAAGATCGACTTATTTCACGACTATTGAAATCTACTGATCTTAAGTCGGTCTGGATTGAATAAGACTGACTTGATCAAGATTGTCTTAAGTGTTGACTTGAGACTCGACTATGAATACCGGCCTAAGATAGGTTAAGATAGGTTATATTTCTTTTTACATAACAACAGTCGCAGTACTGCGGCGCGTTCCGTTATTGCAGCGTTAATATGCGGTAAAAGCAACAGAAGTAATTACGGAACGATCTTGCAGTTCTGCTCAATGACGTCACATCGTCAGTACTTACAGTGAATACCGAAACGCAGCCTATCGGCCCGTATTCATAGTCGGAACTTATTTTGAAGTCCGCCTTAAATTTGGTCTTAAGTCGTCCTCTAGATTCATAAGTCGACAAATGAGACAAGACTTGAGTAAAATCTCAAGACGTAACTTGGCGAAGGTAAACTCATTTCAGAATGTCTTGATATGTTTCATAGACATATCTTATTTAACATAAGCACAAGCTTAAGTAAATCATATTGGTTATGTATTCATAGTCCTACTTTACACCGACCGTTTGATACGCGTACCAAGTACTATATTCGTATCAAATCCGTATCAAATCTCGGTTTACACCGGGATAACCCGAGATTTGATACGGATTTGATACGGATATAGTACTTGGTACGCGTATCAAACGGTCCGGTGTAAACTAGGCCATAGACCGGTATTCATAGTCGCTGCTTAAAAATAAGAATTGCTTAAGAATGGTCTTAAGATGGCGTTTCGATTCATAGACAGGCAATAAGATCGCATTTTAGTAACTGCTTGAGCGTAAACTTCAGCAAGAATGTCTTATTACGGAATATCTTATTATGATTCATAAATGCATCTCATATGCCATAAGCACAATCTGAAGAACTTCTCTATTCATAGTCCTTTAAGACGGTCTTATCTGTTCGCTAAAATGGCAAATAAGGCGTCTTATTCCAAGTCAGGTTCGTAGACCTCTTAAGACAATACTTGTTTCGAAAAACTGTCTTCTGACTAGTGTTCACTTCGAAAAAGAATATAGTTTACAAGAAATATCAGGAAATCAAAGAATTTTAAGGTGCAGTTTCACAATAATCAAGTGTTTAAACATACTGAAATACGTTTTGTTCACTCTAGTTGTGTCTAACCTTAAAATTTGAAAGTCGTATAGCAATATGGAAAAATCTAAAAGTAAATCAAAACATTTTACATCACTTCAAAAAACATTATTTTTTGATATA
Source organism: Leptothorax acervorum (assembly GCA_035220615.1). Classification (NCBI taxonomy): domain Eukaryota; kingdom Metazoa; phylum Arthropoda; class Insecta; order Hymenoptera; family Formicidae; genus Leptothorax; species Leptothorax acervorum. The sequence continues at coordinate 19,134 of JASTWQ010000346.1, read as the reverse complement.
TTAAAAAGGCATAAGCATATAATAGAAGTGAAGAAAAGCGACTCTACTACGGTAAAAGATAATGACGTAGCTTGGTTAGAAATTTGTAACGAGTTCAATCTATCACACCTAAGCACGCAAGAGGTAAGAAAATTACATAATAACATTGATTTAATACTTATTGATACTGATATTTATTGATATTTTTATAGAATAAATTCATTTATATTGCTTTTACAACAGCTTTTTCGAAGAACTTTCTGACTAGTGTTTACTTCGAAATAGAACAAACATATTTGTAAAATTATTATTATATTTTTTATAATTATGTGTTGTGAATGTAATTTTTTGTAGTATGAACGTGCAGGATATAGATTTGCGAGATTTGGATAATATTCCCGATTTTTTGGACGTCGAGAGTGAAGATGAAATTGAAGAAATTGTTGTGCGTGCTCCGAAACGTTATATACGAGATGGACAAAACCCTTTCCAGTTTCATGATGAAAAAGAGTTTAAGGGGATCCTAAAGCGAAGGCCGAACTTTGACGATGTCGCTGTTTTACCGACAAAATTACCGACAACCCTACAAATTTTCGCACAGCTCCAGCTTTTTAGAATAGATACACCGCCAAGGTTAGAGTTGACAAGTCGTGAAAACATCAGCTTTATACACAAATTTGGTAGCTTTCATGCACAATGCAACAACAGACTCGCGTCCGTTGGAGTGTCTACTTTAATTCTGCAAAAGGAATTATAATTCTATACAGCCAATAAAAATCTGGAGCTTACGGAAAATTTTCGGTCTGTATACGCCCGAGATTTCCATGATTTCGCAGAGCTCCAACTTTTTATTGGCTGTATAGAATTATAATTCCTTTTGCAGAATTAAAGTAGACACTCCAACGGACGCGACTCTGTTGTTGCATTGTGCATGAAAGCTACCAAATTTGTGTATAAAGCTGATGTTTTCACGACTTGTCAACTCTAACCTTGGCGGTGTATCCACCCTAAACGTAAATATAAATGTCATTATACTTTCTTTCTTCCTCTGCGTAAAATCGATCACACCCGTATCCGTTTGCGTTTATACTTTAATTCTGGAGAAGGATTTATCATTCCATGCAGTCAAAAAAAACCTGGAGCTTCCAGAAAATTTGTCAATTTGTCGGTAATTTTGATGGTAAAACAGCGACATCGTCGGAGCTTTAGGATCCCCTTAAACGCCGCTTTCGATTTTCAAAAGAAGCTGTCATACATGGTCTTCTACCAAAAGTAGAAGAAAATATGGCTAAAATAAATAATCGAAGTCTTCCTATTGCTCCTGTGTTGCAATTACTTGTGTGTCTAAGATTCTACGCCACTGCAAGTTGTCAGGTAATAAAATTTGAAAGAGGCAGAGAGAAATATGTTTATATCTGAGTTATAATTGCATATTTTAAAATTATTTATTTCCTTGCAGTTAATATTAGCGGATATAATAAGCATATCACAGCCTACTCTTTCAAGAATCATTTTTCGTGTTTCGGTACTATTTGCTGGAAACATCCACCGTGTCATAAAGATGCCTTCTTCTGTGGAGCAAATTAACGAAAACCGTACTTTATTTCGGAACTTGGGATTTGGAAATGGAGCTATTGGGTTACCTGGAGTTGATGGTGCTATCGACTGTACTCATATTCGCTTGACTAAATGCAGATTTGAAAATATTTAAGAAGTATACAGGAATCGCAAAGGATACTTTTCTCTCAATGTACAAGTACGTAATATTTTATCCAATAGAGAATGTATATAATTTATTTTTGCAACCTTAAGATTTATATATCAATTTTATTACACAAATATATATTTATAATATTTACATTATTATTTAGGCTATCGTCGGACCACGAATGGAATTTCTGGACATCATACTAGAATGGCCAGGAAGCCAACACGACAGTCGTATCTTCCAAAATTTCAGAATTCTATTGCAATTATTAAGAGATATTTTTTGATATATTAAGTATTACGATAAAGACTGAATTCTATTGCAATTATTAAGAGATAATAAGAAAGAAATAACCCTGTTGCAAAAGACCGATAGAAACTTTTAGATAACGATAGAAAGTCTATCAGATTCCATCTGGTCTATTGGTACAACAAAATTGAGACTTTAACAATTGATTTGGTTTTATCGGAACCTATGAGCACGCGGTCACTATGTGGATAATCTGTTACGGAATGTATCCGATTCTATTGTTTTCATGTGCATGATGGATTGTATTAAGATTTACGAATGTGCGATTTATTGGATCCAAACAGCATCGACACACTGATCAACAGCTGTGTATACTTATATGCAGTTATCGATTCTATTTGAATATTTTTCTATACGTATTTACACATGTTGTAAATTGATAGGTTTTGAACATACTTGACTGTTTGGAAGCGAATGCGCATTAATACGAAAAGTCCACAATTTGTTTCTATCAGATCTTAGTGGCAAAAGCTTATCCATAATGAAAGTACATTTATATCGTCTTATGAGTAAATACAGATCTGTAAGGACCAATTTTTTATAAAAGTGAATCTGACAATCCAAGGACAAAAACACACAGTTTTCTGATAGAAATTTACTCTTTTAATATGAATCAAGCAGATTTTCCAGATAGGTCTGCAGCAATTGGCATTTGCTAGTTGATATTTAATGAGGCATTGCAGACACAATATAAAATATTTATAAGATTCTATCGGGATTTTCAAATTTGGAGATTTTTAAGTATGACGTTGGATATATCGGTCATTTCTGATAAGTTTATGATATACCTTTAAGTGTTATTAAAAGCATTTGCTGATACAAATTTTGACTTTAACATATTATTTTGTAACAAATTGTTCTTATTAGATTTTATATGCATTCTCTAAGTATCCTATTCATTGTATTCAATCGGATGATCCAATGATTTCTTTTTATTGGAATCTATGAGATAATTCCGATTGAGTGAAAAGATATCTTGTCTTGTGTTTATCGGTTTTTCTCATGATTATCCTTATTAGTCGGCATTATTTCAAGATCGTCTTAAGTAATGTCTTAAGACGTTAATACGGCTCTGTGATTGGTTCATGACATCTTAAGATTTGCACCTAAGACGATCTTAAATATAAGATCCGACTATGAATACCGGCCATAATCTTAATCGGTTGCTATTGGTTGCTATATGGCAGTATTCGTATTTGCAAAAGTACTTTCTATCTGTATGTATCGGTGAGTATCTGTTGTCAAACATACGCTAGTTTGTTTTTATGTGCTGTTGCTAAGCAATGGTTTGTTTATTAGACTGTCGTGTTTCTTCGCGACGGCCGTCCGGTGAAAAAAAAAAATGTATTCAGTTGAAGCGCAGTTTCTCAACTCACCGGTCCTGTGACTCTTGGGCTGCGATCAGAAATTACGCCTAGGCGCACTAGGCATTAGGTAATTCTAATGCTATAATACGTGACGTAAATTATAGCTTAGAGTTACCCAGGTTGAATTTTTGAACGCAGCCTTGAGCAGTAAGAGTGTAGTGTACAAAAAGTGTGTATCGTGATTCTACGGGAATATATCCGTGCAACGACCAACGACTGTATATCTGCACATATCGGTATGTGCCTATCTGTTTTTTGTGTGATTAGCTGAATTTCCATCCGCAATCCGCAACACGTAGTCTGACACGGGCTTTACCGCTCGTGTGCACACTGCTCGGTCTACCGCGTGGCGAAACCGCGCGGTTCAAACCGCTCGTACGTGTGCCCGCGCGTGCCCTTACTACAGAGAGAACAATGTGCATCCTTGAAATTAGCTAACGGCGAGGTGCGATTTGTGTGTGACTCCACGGTGGGCTACCACGGCCGGCGACGTTTGCGGCACTCTGGCGTCGACGGGATCGCGATTCGTCAGAAAAAGGTAAGCACATCTTTTTGCATCTTATTATTTGCTTTCTCTCTCTCTCTCTCTCTCTCTCTCTCTCTCTCTCTTTCTTTCTCTCTCTCTCTCGCGCGCGCGGGCGCGCGCGCACGATCTCGCTCTCTGTAGTTTTTCTTGCTCTCTCGCTTTCTTGCTTTATCGTCGTCTCACTCTCACGTGTACGCTAACATTATCCGCAATTGCGAATAAGTACCGTCAGCATCCGATGCGGACAGTTAGAAACAGATAGGTACCGATTGAGAGGTGAAAGAAAATATGGTATATAAGGTAGGATCCTATCTGTATAAAAATCGCATAGGTACAGATAAGATCCTATCTTATATACCATATTTTATTTCACCTCTCAATCGGTATCTATCTGTTTCTATCTGTCTGCATCGGATGCTGACGGTATCTATTCGCAATTGCGGATAATGTTTGCGTACACATAAGAGTGAGACGACGATAGAGAAAGAAAGCGAGAGCAAAAAAAAAACGATTTTTATACAAATAAGATAGGATCCTATCTTATCTGTATAAAAATTGCACAAATATACAGGTAGGATCCTATCTTATATACCATATTTTCTTTCACCTCTCAATCGGTATCTATCTGTTTCTATCTGTCCGCACCGGATGCTGACAGATAGAAACAGATAGGTACCAATTGAGAAAAAAAATGTTTCAACAAGTTGCATATATGTAATTAAATTCGCTTTAATAATCATAAAAAACTTTAATAATAAAAGAACTAATAAAAGTTAATAATCATATTTTTTTAAAACAGATAATTAATAGATAATTAACAGATAATTAATGCAGTTTTCAAACTACTTATCATTTCACATACACACACACAAATATGTGCTTATTTTTATACATGTTATTATATTAATAATTATGAGAAACAATTTATATTAATATCACTGTGAAGTTCATAATTACTGGATCACTTAATAACTCATGAGACAATATTTAAAAAATTGACTTACTCTAAATGTAGGTACCCAGATAGCCAAACCTGAGCAGCAGATTCTGAGCAGAGTCTGTATTAAATTTTTGGTATCAGAAAGGCAACAAATTTCACGCAAAAACTGCTCTATCAGACGATGTTGTCAAACTGTAGCCAGAAATGCAACAGAGCCTGCTGACAGGCAATGTGAGCAGATTGGCAGCAGAAACCGGGCAGAGCCTGCACACATAACTTGGCAGCAGATTGACGACAAAGATCGAGCAGAGCCTGCGCGCATTTGACCTGAGAACAGAGTGGCAGCAAAAACCGAGCAGGATCTGCGTAATGTAATCTGGTGGCAAATAGGCATGTGAAAATCGAGCAAAATTTGTCGTATCGCGGGCATTTTGACAGACCGACGCGCTCAGAATTCGGCAGTCGTACATGCGACTCTGCGAGAGGCTCTTCGAAGAGTTCGAAGGGCCAAGGAAGGACACTGCAGGAACAGGAGCTCGATTCCTGAATTTATTTGAAAGAGAACGTACGCGAAAATTCTGCTCTTACAGAAAAGTTGAAGTTGATTGATTAAAGCCATACGAGAGCCAATCAACTTGCAACTTTTCTGTAGGAGCAGAATTTTCGCATACATTTTCTCCTTTGAATAAATTCAGGAATCGAGCCCCAGGACACGCAGTCCACGCGGTTCATGCGGTGCTATGATGGACGGCGCAAGGATTCGCCGCGATCTATGGAGCGACGAGCAGCGAGCAGAAGATGACGCTACGACTCGAACGTCACTACCACGAGTACCACGACTGAACACAAGGAGGATTTAGCACACCAGGAGGATCATACGCACCAGGAGGAGGATCCTATAGATACACACCAGGAAAATTCTACACACCAAGGATACTATCTTTTCCTGAAGAAGAAAAAGAAAACGGCACTTTTCAGCGCCCATTTTTTAATTATAAAACAGGAACTCTCTGTTCGCAATCATAAGCCTACCCAGATAGCAAAGTGACATTTAGTGACGCCAAATGCCGTAATAATGCCGTCTTAGTGACGGCAACACGTCAAGTTTCCGTCACTAAGACGGCATTATTACGGCATTTGATGTCACTGTGCTATCTGGGTATATATTATATATATAAACAGCTGATTATGGACAAAGTCTGCTCGGTTTTTGCTGCCAATCTGTTCTCAGATCGTGCGCGCAGGCTCTGCTCGGTTTTTGCTGCCAATCTGCTGCCAGGTTATGAATGCAGGCTCTGCGCGGTTTCTGCTGGCAATCTGCTTACATTGCCTGTCAGCAGGCTCTGTCGACAGAACACGAGCTTAATGCGGACACAGATGGCTATGGTTTTGGTGTGGGATTCTGATCAAATTTGCTGCCAATCTGCGCGCATCCTGCTAACATTTTGACTTACTCTAAATGACAGAAAGAATGCCTCATTTAAAGCGTCTATTACTTTGACATTTGGATCAAATTTCGGCGTAAATTTCTTTGCTAGCTCTCTTTTTCGTTTCTCATAGTTCATAGATCTAGAAAATGCATACTTATCAATAACACAATCTTAAGTTATTTAAATCACATAGAATACTGTAATACTGAGAAATGCATTTATTGCACATGGTCATATATAAATATTACGTAATACTGATCTGGTAAAATATCCTGTATATTTTCTTATATATATTGTGTATTTTCAGTCGGCAGATACGAATTAATTATTCTTTAACATTATTTATTTTTTTAACAAAGTAATACATTTTCTGTTCGTACTTAAAGAATTTAAAAAAAAACTGACATGTAGGAAATCCTTTGTTAGATATAAATTTTGAATAACTTGTAAAGGATACGTGAGAAACATTTATTTTATGAACAAAGAGTTCTAATGATATTTAACAAGTATTAAAAAAAATATTTATTTTCTGGTATTTGTTTATATGCTAGCGATGTTTTTTACTTTGCAAAGTTTGTGTTTCGATTATTTATACATGAATATAATGTAAAGATAACCGATGAACATTGTACATACGATACAAATCGCATCGTGTATATATATATATATATATATATATATATATATATATATATATGTATATAAGTAATATGTACAATAATTGAAACCTTCCCTAAAGTAACATTTTAAGGCGGACATTTATTTGGGAGAAATGCATTTATTGCACATGGTCATATATAAATATTACGTAATACTGATCTGGTAAAATATCCTGTATATTTTCTTATATATATTGTGTATTTTCAGTCGGCAGATACGAATTAATTATTCTTTAACATTATTTATTCTTTTAACAAAGTAATACATTTTCTGTTCGTACTTAAAGAATTTAAAAAAAACATTGACATGTAGGAAATCCTAATATCCTATTATATATATATTAATATATTATGTTGCGAGTATAAAGAAAGCTTACTTACTTTGTAAACTTAAGTATCGAAGATTATTGGAAAAAGTATAAAAGGTTGTGTTTATTGAAATAAGTATTGAAAATTGTTCCTTTTAGCTTTCTCTTTCTTTTAAATAAACGGTTGTTTATTTTATATGAATATAAGTGTAATACATTTTACATACTTTATTATACTTTACATATGTTTCTCGAACAAATTGATATTTGTATGTGCTACAATAAATTAAATAAATATAAACTCATACTTATATAAACTTTCTTTTACATCCTATTAATTTAAGAGATGTTATTAATCCCCATTAGACTTATTCTGTCACATCTATACCATATCGGTGAAAAATACATTCAACTGTTTGCCATTTAACAACCATTCCTGACAGAGGTGTCAGGTTCTTCTCAATGGAATCATATACATATATTACAAAACATACGTACATACATAACCGGATGAATAACTTCTTTTATTCTGTAAATAATAAATATTATGTTACAAAATAATTTCAATAGTCCGCGTTTGTATTTAATAAAATATTTTATTTACCTTTACTTTTTTAATTAATGAAATAAACGTTGTATAAGTGCGTCTCTCATAATAAATCCATCTGCTGGTTGCCATTCTGGACGGTTTACATCATTCTCTTAATTATCATTATCATCAACGGATTTCATTCTCTTCTTCGTCATCTTGCGGCAATACATTATCGTAGGTAAGCGAAAGATTATGCAAAACGGCACATGCTACAATAACTGTTGTGCTGCATATCAGTTTTGTGGTTAATCCTCGGGCTAAGCAAGGAAATCGCCGTTTCCATACTCCAAATGTTCTTTCTACTATTTTTCTTGTTCGTCTATGAATATTATTGTAGGCTAGCTGTTCATCTGTTATTGCATTTACAACAGGAGTCAGAAGAAATGGCAGACAAGGATAGCCATTATCTCCAATCAATATACCAGTGAATTCACGTCTCATATATCGCATATAAATTCTGGAATTCTGGAGTCGTGTTGGCTTCCTGGCCATTCTGGTATGATGTCCAGAAATTCTATTCGTGGTCCGACGATAGCCTAAATAAGAATGTAAATATTATAAATATATATTTGTGTAATAAAATTGATATTTAAATCTTAAGGTTGCAAAAATAAATTATATACATTCTCTATTGGATAAAATATTACGTACTTGTACATTGAGAGAAAAGTATCCTTTGCGATTCCTGTATACTTCTTAAATATTTTCAAATCTGCATTGAGTCAAGCAAATATGAGTACAGTCGATAGCACCATCAACTCCAGGTAACCCAATAGCTCCATTTCCAAATCCCAAGTTCCGAAATAAAGTACGGTTTTTCGTTAATTTGCTCCACAGAAGAAGGCATCTTTATGACACGGTGGATGTTTCCAGCAAGTAGTACCGAAACACGAAAAATGATTCTTGAAAGAGTAGGCTGTGATATGCTTATTATATCCGCTAATACTAACTACAAGGAAATAAATAATTTTAAAATATGCAATTATAACACTCAAAGATATAAACTTATTTCTCTCTGCCTGTTTAAAATTTTATTACCTGAAAACTTGCAGTGGCGTAGAATCTTAGACACACAGGTAATTGCAACACAGGAGCAATAGGAAAACCTCGATTATTTATTTTAGCCAAACCTTCTTCTTCTTTGGGTAGAAGACCATGTATGACAGCTTCTTTTGAAAATCGAAAGCGGCGTTTAAACTCTTTTTCATCATAAAACTGGAAAGGGTTTTGTCCATCTCGTATATAACGTTTCAAAGCACGCACAACAATTTCTTCTCTTTCATCTTCACTCTCGACATCCAAAAAATCGGGAATATCATCCAAATCTCGCAGATCTATATCCTGCACGTTCATACTACAAAAATTATATTTACAACACATATTTATAAAAAAAGATAATAATTTTACAAATATGTTTGTTCCATTTCGAAGTAAACACTAGTCAGAAAGTTCTTCGAAAAAGCTGTTGTAAAAGCAATATATATGAATGTATTCTATAAAAATATCAATAAATATCAGTATGAATAAGTGTTAAATCAATGTTATTATGTAATTTTCTTACCTCTTGCGTGCTTAGATGTGATAGACTAAACTCGTTACAAATTTCTAACCAAGCTACGTTATTATCTTTTAGCGTAGTAGAGTTCCTCACTTCTATTATATGCTTATACCTTTATTATATCAAGAAATAGTTTTTTTTTTAAATAATGTAAAATGTCTCGATTAATTTATATATTTTTCCATATATTACTAGATAATTATAATACTGCTTATACTGCCATGTGACAATTTCGGTTTAAGGTTAGAAAACTTATTTCTGTTTAGTACTACATACGTTAATACAATGGTGTAAAGCTGCGTCTTGAATCTAATGTTTCCATTGGATGAACCAGTGGAAATATCACGGAAATAGCCGAATACAGAATAAGCATGGTCTTAAGTACATCTTTACTAAGTTAATCTCAAATCAAACAAGACTTACTTCAGTGGAAACTTCTTCGCAAAGATTATCTTATTTCACGACTATGAAATGTATCAATCTTGAGACGGTCTGGTGTTGCATAAGCAGACTTGATCAAGATCGTCTTAAGCGTTGACTTGAGATTGGACTATGAATACCGGCCATAGTCGTTTAAGATTTGACGTATAAGTTAGCAAATAAGGATGCAGTCCCATGCACAGCGAAAAATCGGAAACGACAAAAAGGGAACCGCAAAATGGAAATAGAGCATGCGCAGCTGCACAGCGCGTCGTCTGCTTATTCCGTTACTTTGCGTTATTTTCAACTTCAGGCGTCCCATGCAAGCTAAAAAATAGGAAAATTGAAGAAAAATCAGAACTTGTTAAAATCGGAAATGCTATTTAAAGGTAAAAAGTAATAAAATGTATTATTTATATAAAGAAAATAATATTATTAAACATTTGTATAACAACTACACTCGAAATTACTAATTTTTCGGTTCTATGAAGAAAAATTGGTTAAAGAAAGAGGTTAGAGTATCATTCCTTGTTGAAAAAGCTGCTCCATGGGACGCTAGAAATCGAAAAATAGAAACGGAAAGGTACGCAAAATAACGCAAAGTAACAGAATAAGCAGACGACGCGCTGTGCAGCTGCGCATGCTCTATTTCCATTTTGCGGTTCCCTTTTGTCGTTTCCGATTTTTCGCTGTGCATGGGACTGCATCCTAAGTTAGCAAATAAGGATGCAGTCCCATGCACAGCGAAAAATCGGAAACGACAAAAAGGGAACCGCAAAATGGAAATAGAGCATGCGCAGCTGCACAGCGCGTCGTCTGCTTATTCCGTTACTTTGCGTTATTTTGCGTACCTTTCCGTTTCTATTTTTCGATTTCTAGCGTCCCATGGAGCAGCTTTTTCAACAAGGAATGATACTCTAACCTCTTTCTTTAACCAATTTTTCTTCGTAGAACCGAAAATTAGTAATTTCGAGTGTAGTTGTTATACAAATGTTTAATAATATTTATTTTCTTATATAAATAATACATTTTATTACTTTTTACCTTTAAATAGCATTTCCGATTTTAACAAGTTCTGATTTTTCTTCAATTTTCCTATTTTTTAGCTTGCATGGGACGCCTGAAGTTGAAAAAAGTAACGGAATAAGCAGACGACGCGCTGTGCAGCTGCGCATGCTCTATTTCCATTTTGCGGTTCCCTTTTTGTCGTTTCCGATTTTTCGCTGTGCATGGGACTGCACCCTAAGTCGAGCTTCGTCAAGTCGTGTTCGAAGTAGACTTAAGATGTTAACCTAAAATTGTTTTCGAAGACATTTTACTTTTATCAACCAGTAGAAGACAGGAAAGCAACAAAGCCTGTATTTTATACAACAGTATATAAAAGTGAAGTAAAAGTATAGTGTATGGGCGGGTGTATAAGTGTATACTAATAAAACCCATCCCCAGATCACTTAAAATATTCTTGCTACGCTAAAAATAATTTGTTTAATTTCTCCTTTTGCACAGATAAAAATCTAAGTGCCACAAACGATTCATGCAATTCCATAAAAATTTACTTTCCTATCCTTCCTCTCCGTAACAAATCATTTTTTGAAACAAATTATTTTTATTGTAGCCGGAATATTTTAAGTAATCTGGAAGTGGGTTTTCTAAAAATATAAGGGTATCTTCCGCAGGATGTATGGGATCGGTGTCTTATGTATATCGTGTGTGGCACTTAGATGTTCATCTGTGCCAAAGGAAAAATGGAACAAATTATTTTTGGCTTAGCAGGAATATTTTAAGTAATTACCTGAGGGTGGGTTTTTTTTAGTATAAGGGTGTCTTCCGCAGGGTGTATGGGTTCGGTGTCTTATGTATATTGTGTGTGGCACTCAGATGTTCATCTGTGAAAAAGGATAAGTGGAACAAATCATTTTTAAAAAATCGCTCCAAAAACGTTCTAAACTTCAAACAGCTGAAAAATTATTATTTTTATCTTACAATTCAAGATTATTTAATTACGATTATAGTTTACTGACAATGCAATGATATCTACGGTACCACAAGCCTATTATTAAAGTACAAAGTCTGTTACTTAAAATGTATTTAATATGAAATGTTTATTTTTTAAAGACTTTTTCAAGGAAATATTCTATTTTATGTTTAGAAATATTGGTATTATTAAAATAAAATAGTTGTGATGCTACGGTATATTATTAACATAATATAGTAAAGATTTTTTTAAAGCAATATTTCATTTTATGCTTAGTGATATTACGGATTACCTATTAAAAATATAGAGGAGCGAGTTATCACTTGATCAATTTTGGTTACGTTACCGAAACTCTCTTTTTCGGCCAAAACCGAAACCCAACCAAAACCCCGATTTTTGGCCGAAACTGGCCGAAATCGAAACCGAAACTGAAACCGAACATTTGGTCGAACTCTAATTATTTCGCATGCGATAGAGAGACAAAAGTGAAACCGCTATTAGATATTCCAATATTTCTTATGCATATGTATACGCCTTTTAGAACATACATAAAATGTTTTAATTGGTATGCGCACGTGTAAGTGTACCACGTGTTCTGAGTGTTTCACGTGATTGGCCTCGATTGCATTCAGTAGTGATTGTACGTGTGATCTGTATATATGTGTGCAGGATATAAGAAATATTCAATGACATCCTGTATCCTTGGAAGCGAAAATGAGTCGTCAAAGTGAGCAGTCTAGTAGTATAATAGAAGATAGAAGCAGAAAAGTCTGTGGAAGAAACCGAGCCAAACTACTGCATGTCACTTATGCACATGTATCCTCACTGTAGTCTGTGTGACTGTGCCACGTGATCTAATTAAATATGACATTATCTCGTGAAAAAAGAAATTGAGTTTGAATAATAGTGTGCTCCTGTTTAAAAATAAAAATTAATTTGTAACATGTATATCTCATTATTAGAGGAAAGTCCCCTATTATGAGATAGGTTCCTAATATGCGATAGCGAGGTTTCTGCTAAACTAATAGGCCCTATCAGTCAGTTCCACCATGAACTTATTGCCCTTGGGGTAAAACCTATTTAGTATAAAATTCATTGTTTGATCGTGCGTGTAGTCGTTGCAGAGAAAGAAATTGTGAAATTGGGATGTTGTCAAGTGCCGTGGATATGAGACTTTAAACCTTGTTTATTATATAATTAATAAATATTTGGCAATGAGTTCTGCATGCAGCAATAGAGTAAGGTCATATTAATAGGAAATACAAGATATGTTGAGTTGCTCAATTGTAGAGATTAGATTTGGTGATCGCAAAACCGCAAGGCGTGGAGCTCGTAACATGAGATACTCAGGGTACTCCTGGGTTGCTGGAGTATGAAAGTTATTGTACAGTAATAAAATAAGAGAAAATACTATATTAACGTTAAGGAAAGGTTTATACGAAATTATAAGTGTGTGCTGACCTTGATTTGAGGGGGAAAGGTGGAGGGGGCAGATTAGGTACGATATTGGGTATAAGTGTGTTTACGATTGTTGCAAATGTGCTTCTCCATTACATTTGTCTTTCAGAAACTTTAAATAAAGTTTTCTAATTACAATATGATGTATTTTGCATTTTATTAGCGATTTCCCGGGGTCTCTCATATTAAGAGCACACTTTTTCGATTTTGCCGAAAGCTCATTTTTTATATTTTTCTAATTTTCTGAAAAATCAATATTTAAATTAAATTTTACATTTCAGCATTTTAAAGCTTATTAAATTCTCAAAATGACCTACTATATTTTTCAATTCTGCCCATAGACTTCCGGCAATCACACAAAATAGATGTGGTATCTCATAATCGGGGATTTTCCTCTATAGATATACCCTTTATGTAAATATATATTATGTATCTCTGCTCCTGTATGGTAAAGATGAATGAAATTTTTATGTTACACTTCTGTGACATCGAGAATTGCAATCACGGTTTTTTAACTTTTTAAGTTTGAATTTCTTTTTCAATTTTTAAATAATTTATTTAAACAATATCAAGTATAAAAATGGGACAAAATTGCGATTTTACGCTTTTTCTGGTCCCAATGATAACATGTTATTTATTAATCATTTCTGAGACTAGCTTTACACTGTTTAATCATGAAAACAAAATTCTATAATATAGAACATTGCTCCAACTTCCTTAAGGTAGTCCTTTCGCAGCACCTAGTCAAGTAACAGTCCGTCAGGTTGGACTCGAGTAACCTATCTACGTTATCACGTCTCCGTCTCCGTGTAAAACAATATGCGATTGGATCCACTACTTATTAACCTCATATAACAAGCAAAAGAACAAAGAAGCGTCGTTGATGGGTAATTATTTAATTGCCTTTTAACATTATGCAATTTATTATACATAGCATTATGTTTCTTCTCTTTACAATAACAATAAATTTGAGAAATTATCTAATATATATAAACATTTAAAAATTAGGTACTATAATACGAATATAAGATTATGATTTGTCTTTAATATCTTATGATATGCTCACATAACGGTAATTTTTTAAAAACACCAAATAATTTATTCTTGTTTAACCCTCCAGTAGGTGTGAAAATTTAAGACGCAAAATGCTACGTATATAAGGGTGTAATTAAATTGCACCATACATTATTTATCTTATGCTTATAATATTAAATTAATTAACATTTATTGTTTCTTGTTTAATATTGGTTATTATTGCACATATCTTATTAAGTAAGTATATTAACACTTTAAACTTTAATTTTAATGTTTTTTCGATAATAATCAGATCTGTGTTAAAATAAATCCAAAAGACTTTTGAAAAAAAATTAAGAAACTTGGGGTGTAAAATATATCCCACGCGCCTACTGGAGGATTATTTATTCTATATATAGGTACATAATAAGAACTACTTTAATTCCAATAGATATTTGTCAATGAGCAGTCCCAACTCACGTAAATGAAAGAAAGACGAAAAAGGCGCTAACAACGAGTAATTATTCACCTTGCATATGTGACACAACACAAAAGAAAGAATATATTACGAATTTAATATGTATATTGACTTTTACACAAAATTTTCCGTTTATTTTCCGTTTTTTTTAAATTTTATATTAGGCGACGTCAACGTTTCTTAAACAAAAATTTTCAGGTTCAGAATTTTGCTCGCAATATCTCCGCTCGTAAGGCACGTAAAAACGGAAAAATAAAAACATTTTTATTATATAAATTTGGTCCAAGCAATCCATTAAGCCTAGTTAGAACTTAATCCGTTCACTGGTTATCGAGATCTCAAAATCTCGCGTATTACTCCCAACTCGTCGCGTCGTGTAAAAGAGTCGGTCTCGCTCCGTGCGTGTACTTAGCACGAGACACTATCGTGTCTCTTGATTCATTAATACTTCTTTTCAAAACCGTCTAAAATCAAGAGAATGATGAAAAATGCAGTTTATTATTATACTTACGTATTTTTTCCGGTTGATCTTAGGTCTAAAATTTTAAGTCAATTGATTCATTCTTTGTACGTCAATTTCCTGATTCTAAGTTAAATAAGAACTTTGTCTTCATTTCAATTGAACAATAAGTCAAAAAAATTGCAAATCTAAATTTTTGTCATATAAAACATTATGTAATAATACAAAATGCGTAAAATTGAAAAAAATGTATAAACGTTATTTGTTAAGTAAAATTAATCGAAGTATAAAAATAAAAAGTGCAAAAAGCATAAATATTATCAGAATTATGTATTTCTTATCTAAGTGTTAAGTTATGTAAAACATACAAATATCGAATAATATGCCAAGAAAAAATAACTCGAATAAGATTCTTATAACTTGATCTTTTTGGTGAATTAAATCTCTTTTTTATTTATAACCGAGTATAAATAAGCTTTTACGATATGTAATTTTGCTACTTACAATTAGTAATGGAGAATGTATCTCGATGTTCCTGCAATCGGAATGTTTTGTGTGGTGCAGAGAGAATTTAAAAGCTATACAATAAATATCTCTATTTTTGTGCACTTATTTTTAACATTTTTTGCAAACATCTTTTTATATTATCTTATATTAAATATATTTTAAATAAAATTAATATATTATAAATTTAAGTTATTCGATGTAGCAGCGTCAAGTTTTGTTGCATTTATAAATATTTATTTTGTTTATATTATTTTTTATTTTAATTAAATATTTTAAAAATATAAAACAGCTTTAAAACAGCCAAAGATTTATGAAGATGTCCCAGTTACATAGTGCTACATTTTCTGATATTATACTTTTTATAGATTGACAAAGGCCGCATGTACTTTGGAGTGTTTTTGTATCTTTATTAAAAAGATTTAGTTTTACATCTATAATGAGTAATAAAGATAGATCAATGACATACAGCGCTAATAGCGCGCTCCGCGAGCGCACCTATAATATTGTAAGATAGAGTCGTTGTCCATTAGAAACGCTGAAAATATTCCCAAACAATTTCTTTCAATGCACCAGAGTAACCTATTGCTTTCAAGAGTTGCTAGCGTTGCAGTGTCGAAAAAATGAAAGTGAAATGAAAATGAAGTTTCATGAGTGGGCGACGATGAGTGATGCTGGAGTCGTCTGTTTTACCGACAAAACATAGGGGAGACAGGGATAAAAGTAACGCGGGACAAACGTAACAAACCTGATTACTAAAAAAATAACATTCGTGTACGAATCTGCCCGCGATTATATAATGTCTTTTGAACGCTCCTTCTCACCTCAGTAGCGCTCAAAAGCTCTGTCATGAGAGACTGTGTGTCTATTACGTCGACGCCATAAGAAAAAACGGTCAAAGTAAGTATTTTGTGTTTGTTTAGTTTTCAATATTTCAAACAAAAACAACAAGTTTTATTCCGCCAGTGAAAAATTGAAAATTAAACTCTGTATGTTTTAAAGCCGACCAACTAGCAATGTTTTATTGAATTCTCACGACGGTTTCGACCGCGCTTTCGGTCCTTATCAAAGTGAACAAGGCTAACAAATCACAGTACCACAGCCACGCGGCTCTGACATGTTTCCTTGTGTTCCATAACTGACAAGTCGATTTTACATTATTATTTTTTAACACGCAGTGACGCTCAAATTATTTTTTGGATGGCTTAGTTTGGACATTATGCCAGGAATAAATAATAATTTGTTAGCCTTGTTTACTTGATAAGGACCGAAAGCGCGGTCGAAACGTCCGCGTCATGAGAATTCAATAAAACTTTGCCAATTGGTCGACTTTAAACATACAGAGTTTTAAAATAAAAGTCGTTGTTAGTCGACCTGACTGGCCAAAAATCCAATATATTTAATTCACGACGTTTCGACCGCAATTCGGTCCTTTTCCAGTGAGAATTACAAAATTAACGCATCCGCAAACAATCCAAAACGTCACTGACATTGTGCCCTAACTACGTCATACGAACGTAAAGCTAAAAATTAAAAGTCGACATATCGAAAGTGAGAGAGTCAAAAGATAAGTCATAAAAAAAGTTAATCATAAGTCAAAGTTAAAAATACAAATAAAATAAATACAATTAAAAAAAACTTACAAATTAAGAGCGTCAAGAAAAAATATAAAAGAGGTGTAGCGTGAAAGGAAAAACGTCGCAGCCATATCAGAGAACACATCCCAACGGTATAACAGTCAAAGTCACACTGAGAATAAAAGCCAAAGACAATAAGTGTTCCCAAATAAAAACGAACAGAACGAAAGGAAAAAGTGCAAACTAAGTGGCGCTAATAACACGTTCATAAGTCCCAGGTAGATTTTCAGTGTCTTTTTGAAGATTGATTGTGCAATCATATTTTTTTAATAAAAAACATTTCGGAGATTTCTCTTTTCTTAAGATGCCTCTCTTTATATAAAATCTTAGGTTGATGCCAATTAAAATTATGATTGTACGTGAGACGGTGCTTACTGACAACAGAATGATTGTCAACATTCTTATTAATATCACGAGAATGTTCTTTAATGCGTGTCTCTAAGTGCCTCTTAGTCTGTCCAATATATGTGGCATTACAATTTGCACAATCAATCTTATAAACTCAGTCTGTTTAAGATCTTGAAGCTTATCTTTTCCTTTTTTAATAACACAATCTAATTTCTTCGGAATAGTGAGAAGTACTCTAAATTTAGCGTCACGCATTGTACGGCCAACATCACCGCTAAGACCTTTGACATACGGTATAGTAATAAATTTTAAAGGATCTTGGGTTGCATTGTCACAGTTAGAGTCATTACTAATATTATTTCTATTCTGTAATTCGTGAAGTCGGGCATTAATGTACTTATTAACAACTTTCGTTGGATAACAATTGTTAGAAAGGATCTTTACAGAGTTTAATTCTCAGTATTTTGTTTGAAATTTAGTTTACCCCTTTATTTATTGTTTATTATAAATGAGTCACTATTCCTTAAATAGTTTGATACATATTTAGAGGTTAGTTTATTTTATAACATTAAATATTTGACTAAGTATGGCAAAAATCTAAGTCGCGACAAAAGTAACAGTCTATTACTTTTGTCCCGAAAGCAATAATTTTGTTATTGGTGTTGATTTCTATTTATTTATATATATTAATCTTTTATAAAAATGTTCTTATTATTATTTTAGAATGTTGAATATACGAAAAGAAAAACAAATAAGGTTTAGCAACGTCTGAAATATACCATTAGCGGCAGGAGAATGTCGTACAAGAAAAGCTTCTTTGCGAGATGCGACTAAATCTTACAACTTGTGCTATGTTTCTTTGTATCGATATATTGATTATATGTTTGTTTTGATTTTATTTTACCTTGTTAAATAACTTTGGGGCGATCACGATAACTTGTGCCCTTGATTTGACTGTGGTTTCTGGTAGAATTTTTTTACGCTAAATAAAAAATTATATAGGTCTTATAGGGCTAACTGGTCTAGTTTCGAGATATGCAGTATTAAAGCTCAAAATAATATAATATAAATCTTTACTTTCTTTAATTATTAGATATAATATATTATCGTACTTTATATTTATACTTTCTAACACATAAAATTGTATATATACTTTTCTATACCAACTATTCTCTGCTTTAATAAAAGACTGTTCAATATATCAACGATTCACTGCTTTAAATGAGTTTCCTCCTTCGTCCATACATGTATTTTTTTTACTATTTACTATTATTTGTATTATACTATTTGTACGATATATTATTTATTTTTAACTTTAATACTGCATATCTCGAAAACTAGAGCAGTTAGCCCTATAAGACCTATATAATTTTTTGTTCAGCGTAAAAAATACTACCAGAAACCACAGTCAAATCAAGGGCGCAAGTTATCGTGATCGTGCCTCAACTTTGAGCCCTGTTACAA